>JAYKYS010000674.1:7500-20000 GCA_036924285.1 Asterella californica
AAAATGCCAACTTGCCACGTGGATTAGCCCGCAGGTGTGTCCGAACACAGAAAATGGCCAAGGTAAAAAGGAACACCAAATTCAATTATTTAAATATTATTCTTTTTTTATTATTTCTAATTTTATTTATTTATCTCTTATTCATTTATTCATTCTTTAATTTTTATCTATTTATTCTTAATTTTTATCTATTTATTTATCTATTTACTCAATTAATTCAAATTTACCTGGTTCTTCTCTCTCATTGGGCCACGCCACACGTACGAAGGCGGGCTCTAACCTAGTTAGTACCGCTCGCAACCTCGTACGTACAGAGGCAACCACGGTCGGATGGGTTGTGGTTGTGGAGACCACACTGTCTCGGGTTGTGTTTCTCTGGATCATCCGCGGGACCAGCCAGACCGCCCGCCCTTTGGTTGGGAGACCACCCTTACACCCTCCACTACCCCAACCCATCCACCCGGAGGGAGGGTTGTGGGTTACGTGGTCCCAGATCTGATCTGCTCGCTGATCCATCAGAGACCCTACTTTACTCCAACCCCGCCCCGCCCCGCCCCGCCCCGCCCAGATCAACCCCAAAAAGGTATTGACTCTTAACTCCAGAAAATGCCCAAAATGGTCCCATCTCTGATCCTTCCCTAAACCCTCGCCCCGACCAAAATTGATCCACGGCCGGTTCGATGGTCCCAGAATTGGTTCCAATACTCCAGGCTTCTCATGCCCGTGGTCCCTCGACACACTCGATGTACAAAGCATCTCTAGGCTGCTCGGGTTGCTGGCTCCAGAAAATGGTCCCGATGGTCATCACCGGCTCGCCTAACTGCTTTAGCGACTAGTTTAGTCGCTAACTATCTCTTTGGCCCAAGTTCCCGGAAGGGTTCCGACAAGGAGAGAATGGTCTCGGTTGCCCTGTGCGTGGTCCGACAAATGGTCCCGGTGCGACAGATCTCGATCAGCGATGGGACCCGGATTACTTTTAACTACGGGCCAACTAGCCTTAGTCATGACTATCTTTAGCCCAAGTTTCCGGAAGGGTAACGAAGTTATGGTCCCGATAAAGACAGTGCTTAACTGTACTGGCCCGGTGTCCGACAAAGGCTCCCGATGCGAGAGATACCCCATTTGACCTTTAGCTACGGGCCAACTACCGTTAGTCATGACTATCTTTGGCCCAAGTTCTCGGAAAGCGATTCTGAAGCCATTTAGGCATTACAAAAGGATAAAAGAGTACCCTTACTCCTCCATTTTGGGTACGAACCGCCTCGTTAATCATTCCAGGGTAAGGCTAAGTAAAATACTTGCGATTTCTAGTGAGAAATAAATACAACACACCCCCTTTCAGCTTGTATCTTTTCAATCCCGTGTTTCTCCTTTGTTTCCTTCTGCTCTCTTAATTTATTTGTTCCTTGTATCATGTATTATGTGTTATATTTGATTTTTCCCATGCTTTTTTTTACATATTCCCTTCTTCTTGTTTCCTTCTTAAACATTTCCGCTACATTAGAGGAACAAATTATTACTATTGCTTCTACTTTTAAATATTTCTTTATTACGAACTTAATGCTTTATTCAATCTACTGCTTTGCTTTTATTATTGCATCGACTTTGTTATTGCTATAACTTTGTACTATTTCCTTCTACGAATTTCTCAAATTCCAGAGGAATAATTTCAACTATTTGTTGCTAATACCTTTTCAGTATTTCCTTCTACGCTTTCTCAGAAAAATAAATTGAACAGTCTTCTTCACTTTTTAGGTTGCTATAACTTTATCTTTGTTAAAACATCTCCTTTTAATATTTCCTTATACGAACTAGGCTCGCACTTACTCGCGAAACAATTAGCTTCGAGGGGGTCGAGCAATTGTTCATCCTCCTCCTCTCGATATTTATGATTTGTTAATGTTGCTGCGGCTCTTGATATTCCATTCCTTTGACGAAAACGCAAATAATGATTTGGCCCAGGGGCCTTTAAGCCTTAATTTAAAGACCCCATGTAACTATTTTCGTGGAGCCCGATGGAATATTCTTTCCCGATTGTGTCCTACGGCTCCCGATAGAGCGATGCTTTCATGCTGCGACGGCTCCCGATATTAAATTCCTTTGATTTCAACGCAAAGTACGATTTAATTATAACTATTTTTCCTGGAGGCCGATGGTTTAATTTTCCATGATGGTTTCTTCCTCCTCCCGATATTAATTAAGTTGATTTTTCCCCTTGCTTTTCAGAGGGACCCTAATTTAACTAACCCTATTAATTAATTGCCTACAACTTAGGGTGAATAAATTATTGCTATTGCTTATTTATTATTTCTTTCTACGCTATTTTCGGAACAATCAATCAAACCGTTTGCTTCACTTTATTACTATACCTTTAACTTTAAATATTTCCCTTTAACGAACTTCTCCGGTTTAATCCCATCCCTTTTAATTCAAAATATTTCCCTTTCCACTGAACTTGATTCATAATTTAGGCCCGTTTTTACTCCCGAAACAAATTACTCAGAGGGATCAAGTCAAGTCCCTTTTGAAATTCCCCCTCCTCCCGAATATTAGCGATGGTTTAGTGTCGCGACGGGCTCATGAAATTAAATTCCATACGCTTCAACGCAAAAGTACGATTTAATTCAGGGGCTTCAAGCATTAATTTCTTACTCGGCCGTAACTATTTCCGTGGACCCGATGGTTTCCTTCTCCTCCCGATGTTTGGGGTTGCTTTAATTTTGTGACAGGATCCCGAAATTCAATTCCGTTGACTTCAACGTAAATAACGATTAATTCAGTGCCTTTAGGCCGAATTTTTTTACTCGACGTAACTATTCCGGTGCCGATGGTTTTCCTCCTCCTCCCGATTCATTAATGTTGCGGAGGCTCTCCCGATATTCCATTCCGATGACTTCAACGCAAAGTATGATTTAATTCAGAGGCCTTTAAGCCTACATTTTTTACCCGATGGTAACTATTCCGGTGCCGATGGTTTTCCTCCTCCTCCCGATTCATTAATGTTGCGACGGCTCCCGATATCTTATTCCGACTACTTCAACGCAAAGTATGATTTTATTCAGGGCCTTTAAGCTAAATTTTAGACTCGATGTAACTATTCCCGTGTATTTGATAATGTAGCGATGGTTTACGATAATGTAGCGATAATGTAGCGATGGTTTACTTTTCCCCGGTGGTTTATTGTCTCGCGGAGTTGATTTTTTCTATGAAATTCTCCATCATCGATAAACATTATTCCTCCCTCGAACTTTTACCTAAACCATGTTCATGCCTCAACAACTGGCTATTATAAACTTGGATACCACCATTTGCAGCGTGATGCGGTCATACCAGGGCCACGCCACCAGATCCCATCAGAACTCTGCAGTTAAATGCCCTTGGGCCGGAATAGTACTGGGATGGGTGACCTCCCGGGAAGTCCCGGTGCTGCATCCAATTCTTTTTTCCTTTTTTTTACGAATTAATTCTTTGGCAATCGAACAAATATATTACGCTGCCAGGCACTAAACTAATTAATTACTCGTGGACTAATGTTCTTTTCATTTTTGGACGTGAATTGATTCTTTGGTACTGAATAAATTAATTGCTCGTATGTATGTCTGTTTTTCTTTCTTCCAGCATAAAATAACCTTGAATACGGAACCCATTAGTTTATCATAATAAATCCAAATACCGTAGTACATATTTCATTACTCTATGTGACGTTGATCTATGTCACCCCTTACTTATTCATAATACATCCAAATACCGTAGTACTTCTTCCATTACTCTATATCACTTCGATCTAAGAACCCATTACTTATTCATAATACATCCAAATACCGTAGTACTTCTTCCATTACTCTATATCACTTCGATCTAAGAACCCATTACATATTCATAATACATCCAAATACCGTAGTACTTCTTTCATTACTCTATGTCACTTTTAACCCATTAGTCTTTCATAGCAACCCATTAGATATACATAATAAACCCAAATATTGGACTGGCTGGTCCAGTAACCTTGAATAACCTTGAATATGGAACCCATTAGTTTATCATAATAAATCCAAATACCGTAGTACTTCTTTCGTTACTCTATGTGACGTTGATCTATGTCACCCATTACTTATTCATAATACATCCAAATACCGTAATACTTCTTCCATTACCCTATATCATTTCGATCTAAGTAACCCATTACTTATTCATAATACATCCAAATACCGTAGTACTTCTTTCATTACTCTATGTAACTTCGATCTCTTTAACCCATTAGTCTTTCATAGCAACCCATTAGATATACATAATAAACCCAAATATTGGACACTTTTTCCATTACTCCATGTAAGTTGTTGTATTTAAACTTTTCTTTGTTCTATTTACACCTATTTACTACTTGTGTACTTAAAATACATGTATCCGCAATTGTCAAAGAGTTTATCATGTTTGCCTATTACGTTTCAAATGTCACTTAACACCCCTTCATAAAAAGTGTGAGCAAAAAATTGATGGTGGAGGGTTTAACTTTTCTTAAGAACAAACTTGGTCCTTCTTTGCTTCTTTCCGCGTATATGTAAATCTGCCGGTTGTATCATTTCTATACTTTGCATGTGGTTAGCACACGTAGTTGTTAGACCCTTCAAGGATCCATATCTGAATTTCTCACCTTCAGTTTATTTCAATCAATATCACATATATACAGTTTGGAGCTCATTTATTTTATAGAAACTATTTTCATGGATACTCATTTGTAATATCCCATCATATGGACACTTCACACTCACTATGTCATGAATCATATGTACTTAATAAATGATTATCGTGATCATATAGTTTTGGATTACTCGATCATCCTCTATAGCGATTAGTTTTGATCAGGACTGTGCGCACAGCTCTCCCTCTTTTGTTTAGGGTTCCTCAGTTGATCAAATATAGAATCCAAGTGACAGCTTAACAACATACTGTACTATCCATTGTTTATTCAACTGCAATTAAAATAATTTAGAAGCCAAAGTCAGTTTCAGATGAAAACTGATCTAAGACTCTGAACCTCTAAAAAGTGATTACAGTTGATTCTGAGTTGAACACATTCACATGATGAACTAACTATATCTATTATCACTAAAATAATTCAGAAGCCAATATCACTTTCTTATGAAAATTAATCTAAGACTCTGAACCTCTAAAATAAAGTGTCTTCTGAATAAAAATTTATATTCCATGTCATCGGTATATATATTATGATTTTCTCTAACAATACTCTGTAAACTCCATCTTACACATATTACTCTGACGTTTGTATTAGTATCCTAAACTTTTAGGATCAAGACTTCATATATAGCCAAATGTCACATTCTTATACACCCTCGGTTTTTCAAATATGAATTACAAGTGAGAGTTGAGCAGATTCACACTGTCAAGTAACTATATCTACTATCACTAAAATAATTCAGAAGCCAAAGTCAGTTTCAGACATAAATTAATCTAATACTGTAAAGTTTCAACTGTAACATCTCTATGAATTAAAATCATTATTTTAGATCGCTTATCTGAGTTTTGTGATTTTCCATCGAATCACAACTTATCAATCAGATCTTTCATGTTTACCGAAGTACTATACTTGCCTATTTAGGATTATATACTTCAAACAAGGTCTTTCACTCTTGTTTATACACTCTGGGTTTTTCATATCTAAGTTACTAGAGACAGTTGGACATATTTACTAATCAACTAACTATGTCAATTAACAATTAAAATAATTCAGAAACCAATATCAGTTTCTGCCAACATTTAATTTCTGCAACATTAAACTAAATTTTTCTGTGAATTAAAACTTGAACTTTATATCATTTATGCATTTATTAGGATTTCTTCATACAATGAGCCTCTATTAACAAGATCTTACAACATTTACTCATACTTTTGCCAAAGTACTATTTTAATTCATGGAACTCATCTATGCTTTTCAATTAAATCACTCAATTTTTCACTATGGATTATTGACATCCTTCTCTGTCTTTTCAAGTATTAAAGATTAACATGTATCTTAAAGATTCCTCAGAATTACATGAGTTTAAACCCTACGCTATTTGCATATGATATTTCATGTTCATGTCTAACCCTCAAACTAAAATGGACATGTGCTATCGTTCTGATATCTTGCATATGGTCAAGATAACCAAGTTGAACGTGCTTTATATTTGAATTTAGTTCCAATATAAAATCAATCTATTTGTATACTGTCTCCATGTTCGGTTTTCCTATGTACCATTTAATATGAATTGTTTTGTAGACTATACTTGAGTATATCCTTCCATGTATTCCCTTCTTATAATACTCGAGGTACTGACTTCTCATATGTCACATTGCATCTTTCTTTTCCATTTGATCATATGTATAACTTTATGAAGAGTTTAAAGGAGTCCAACTTGATAAAGTATTACATGATTCAAATAATTCGAACACGCTCCGTTTCAATGCTCAACCTGATTTATTCTATCAATCATTTATCCTCCATACGTGAGTTTTTTCAGTGTCCAGAACAGATTGAATATTAATCATGTTGAGTTATAAAGTCCAGCTTGACTACTACATACTATATGTGTAGGTGAATCTAAATATGTATTAATCTGAATATAATTACTATATGTGTTTATATTCATAGTTTATACATATAGTTTGATATACATTTGGTTTTAATTGATTAACCATACTTCTCCTAACAGATACAAGAAGATACTTCTCAAAGTGACTTATGATATTCTTACACGAATTTATGTCTTTAAACCTTAAGCTACTCATAATATCTGTTCATTTCTAACCCTATATAACTAAAATGCACATATAGTGTCATTTTTATTTACGTGTAACACTTTAATTTTCTTTATATATCAAATGGTTTATGCATCTGATCTGACTTTCGTCAAATAATAGCATTATATTCATTTCATCTTATTATGTTGAGCAGTACGAGGATTCATGACTAACATCTCAGCTGTTAACGTCAACAACCCTTAACCCTCAACTGATAATGTTCTCCATTCTTGATTCATTTATCTTGCAGTAGCATTGAACACCTATGTTTTTTAAACTTTACTCAAGCGAACAACCACTAATATTTTCTGTACTCCCTTGGTTTTTTGTTGTTGTCTTTAATCTATGTCTTGAATATTTTAATAACTTCACTAGTCTAATATATACAAAAGAATTTGGTATAAGTTAGATTCTAGTGAGTAACTTTACTTGTTCTCTCAATAGAAAAAAAATCACAAGAAATTCACATCAACTTGACTTAGATGACAATAATATTACGGTTCAATTACTCATGGGAAGTCCTAGACGATAATAAAGTTAAGTTTGAACTTCAACTTTTGTGTTCTCGTGTTGTTAAAACTCTATAGTATCAAACTTTAATTTCTTTATATATTCTGATGTTTCGTCAAATAATACCCATTATATCAATTTAATCTTATTATATCCAAGTAGTATCATGATTCATGATTTTCTCTTCTCTTAACGTCAACAACCCTCAACTGATAATTTTCTTCATTCTTGATTTATTTATCTTACAATAGCATTTAACATCATGCTTTTTAAACTTTAATCCAATTTATTATTGGATGTATTGTATTATGTTAAAGTACTGATACTTCGTACTCGTCATTACATCTTCCCTTTCCATTAACTCATATAAATGTTGATTCAAAGTTTAAATAAAATATGATCTCTATATCTCTTCCACTAATATTTTCTCTACTCTCTTGGCTTTTCCTATTGACTTTAACCATATGTACTGAAGTTCATCTTTATACGTATCATTACAATTTTCTCTTTTCTCGTATAGTAGTTTATTCATTGTTAAAAACAAGCAAGATCTTGATATAGGTTTGAAAATCAAGTCCAGCTTAACTACTATATTCAAAAGAGTTTGATATATATTCACTTTTAATGAGTCGCTTATCCTATCAAATACAACAACTTAAAGATCAAGACTGGTCTCACTCAGATGTCATTAGAAATGTCATTTAGATGGTTTCTGACCCTTTTACACTGGAAACATTCCTCTGAAGTATAAACCGTAGATATTCATAGTGTTCATTCCTAACCCTAGAACCCTATTCATACACATGTAGTATCAATTTAATATCAGATGTTTTTGAAACTTGTGGTACCATATTGTAACCCTACATCTTTCTCTTTTTGGTTTATCATGTAGAACTTGGTTTCAAAATATTTAACAAATATAAGTAGAATTAGTTGATTAAGTATTACATGATTCAAATAATTAGAACACGCTCCGTTTCAATGCTCAACATGATTTATTCTATCAATCATTTATCCTCCATACGTGAGTTTTTTCAGTGTTCAGAACAGATTGAATATTAATCATGTTGAGTTATAAAGTCCAGCTTGACTACTACATACTATATGTGTAGGTGAATCTAAATATGTCTTAATCTGAATATAATTACTATATGTGTTTATATTCATAGTTTATACATTTGGTTTTAATTGATTAACCATACTTCTCCTAACAGATACAAGAAGATACTTCTCAAAGTGACTTATGATATTCTTACACGAATTTATGTCTTTAAACCTTAAGCTACTCATAATATCTGTTCATTTCTAACCTTATATAACTTAAATACACATGTAGTGTCATTTTTATTTACGTGGCACCTATGTATAGTAGTTAAGCTGGACTTGATTCATAAATCTCACCATAAATCTCTTGGATAACAATAAGATGATATTTCACTAATGAGAAGTTTACAACAATAAATAGTTAGGCCTCACCTTTATCTTTTGTATTTTCTTGTTCGTAAGACTCTAGATTATCAAACTAAAATTCCATTTATATACTAAATCGTGTCTTAGGTTTCATCAAATAATACCATTATATTAATTTACATCTTATAGGTTTTAACTATTACTTAGACTGTTTACCGAAGTTCTACCTTAATTCATGACATTCATCTCTTCACTTCACGAATATAACCCTCAACTGATAACCTCTCTCCGGGAAATTTTACTTATTAAGCTTTTCTGACCCTAAAACTTAAATACATAATCCCAATAGCGTTCTGATATGTGCATATGGTCAATCTACACATGGTTCAATTTCTAAATTTAAATAACTTGACAATTATTCTAAATATATTTTATATTCACTTAACTGAATATCACATGTAGTCCATCATATATACTTCATATACCTTCAGGCTAGATCTTAAAGACACATGTAATGTCGGTTTAATATTTTGGATATGGTCATCTATACACCAATTAAAGCTATATATTTATACATCTGGTAACATATAAGGATTTCAATAAGGAAATCAACTTGAACATAAGTTGTATTCTGTTTTCCATGTTTTATTGTTCCATTTAATACCGAGATGTTTTTGAAACTTTACTCCAAGATATAGATCCCATTATTACACATATACTTCTTACTTTTCATTCTCTGCATGTAGTAGTTCATACTATATGTCTTTCTATGTAGATTTACTATCAATGATAGATGTTTGAGAAACTTTACCCTTGAATGTATTCTTTTAAAATACATTGATAAGAAGATATACTTGTCATGACTTTTATATATGTATATAAGGTTATATCTTTCTTTCTCATACTTGACTAAAACAAATGAAAGGTATTTAGGTTGAATTATCAAGTCCAACTTGACAACTACATATTAAGTATAGTAGTAGATTATTTACATCACGAGAGTTAGGTATATCTTAGGTTTTAATGACAAGCAGTACTTATTCTATCGACTCAAGAAAATCGCACCAATATCACTTAGAGGATAGTAATGCGATGGTACTGTTTGCAACTACAGTATATTTAATTCTCAACTTCATTTTTGAATTCTCTTGATTTAAGACTGACTCTCTATAGTATCAAACTTTAGTTGTTTGTGAATTAATATTATATGTAAGATAGTTTATGACTTTTCTCATCAATAAGACCATCTTAATTTGTTCTTAGAGTTTAATTCAGCCTTATTTTAGAAACTTTACTCCAATATACTCTTGGATGTATTGTTTCACGATTCATCCAAAGATATACTCTCCATTATGAAAATGATACGTAATACTTGTCATGCTTTGCATGTAGTAATTAATACTGTGTATTTTTGTGTAGCATTTACTATCAATGATATATATTTTAGAAACTTTACTCCAATATACTCTTGTTGTATTGTTTTACGATACATCAAAGGATATACTCGTCATGAACTTTCTATGCAACATTATATCTTTCTTTTTCGTGTTTGACTAGAACAAATAGAAGGTAGATTTAGGCTGAATTATTGAGTCTACATTGACAACTAAATACTAAATACTATGTGTAGTAGTAGATTATATATATTACGAGAGGTTTGTATATCTTAGGTTGAAATATCCTTTATTCTATCTATTCAAGAAACTGAGATGAAACTTAGACGACAATAATATGATGGTCTTGTTTGCAACTATGTTATAGTTCTCATCTTCATCTTTGTATTAGAAGTTTTATTCAGACTTAGTACCAATTTACTACCAAAGTACTATCTTAACTCATGACTTGCATCTCTTCTCTTCGAGAACATTAACAACCATGTACATCTCTAAGTACTAAGTACTTTTCTGATCTGCATAGTAGAATACATAAAACACATTATCTTGTTTATCAACATTTTAGTGGCAGATTTACCAACAATGAGTTAAATTGAGTTTGAATTATCCTCCCAACTATTTCATCAAATACAAGAAATTCTACTCATCAAATATCACTCAAGACCTATTTGCAATAACTGGTAAACTCACAAGTATATTCATGAGTTTATAAGGTAATATTTCGTTCTAACCCTAAAATACACAAGCCCAATAACGTTTTGATGTTTTGCATATGATCAGTCTAAACAAGTTCGTGCATCTCAACGTTAAAATAATATAACCAATCCAAATGTCTAGATGCGGGGATATTATCATATACATATATTCCACATAACAACTTTCATGTTTCATTCTAGCATATTACATATTAGCTTGATTCAAGGTTTTAATTAAGTCGAAATATCAAGTCTAGCTTCACTACTACGACTACAAATAATGAAACGGTCTTATTGACAGTATAAGTACGGATGATCATTAAAACTAAACGGGTATCTCACTATCTTATATACGCAGTACTTTCAAAATAACTATGTGCTAAAATAATACAATATCTATTTTTTCCACCTACTATCATATAACTTAGAAGAAAATGTGCATGGATCTCTACGTCGAGAAGAAAATTCATTATTAATTACTTTGTAGAAATAGCTGTTAGAAAAACAGTGTTGTCTATATGGAAAGAATTATCCAAATGGGTTTAGTACTAAATGAAGATAACATATTTCTAAAAGACAAGTTTGAGATAAAACAACCCGTTAGAACATCTACATATTCTATTAATATTAGAGACTTAAAATAAAGACAAGTCAACTTATAAATTCTCTCTCCTTGAGAATAATAACGATGTAAAATTGGTTAAACTTTTGATGATATAATATCTTACTTATTCTGATATTATATCACCAAAATATGACACTTAGATGACAATCATATGATGGTCTTGTTTGCAGCAATAATATATTTAGTTCTCATCCTCCTCTTTGTATTCTCTTGATGTTAGACTCTATAATATCAAACTTGAGTTATGTGTGAACTAATATGCATATATCAGATCGTTTGCGATTTCCACCTGTAAGATCATCTTGAATTCACTAAAATAATAAAATATATTATTTAGCACCTCCTAACATAAGCGACCTCAAGTATAACTTAGAAGATAATGTGCATGGATCTTTATGTAATCTGGTTATCAAGAAGAAAATCCATCACTAATTACATTGAAGATCTCGCTGTTAGAAAATATACCCAAACTCGTATTCACCACCAATTTCGTTTATCCACCCTTTATCCGATCTTAGGTATATCATTGATAAGATGATAGATAATTAAAATAGAGAAATTCAACTTATAAGTTCTCTTTCCTCGAGAATAATTACGGTATACAATTAGCAGATCTTTTGGTGATATAATATCTTACTTATTCGTCATTACTTTGTAGACATCGCTGTAAGAAAATATGTATGAATACAATTATCAAAATATATATTTTTACTAAATGAATAAGATATGTTTATGAAAGATAAACTAAAATTAAAACTACTCATTAGATCATCTCGTTATTATGCATGCAGCATATTTATTACCACTAAATGAATGGTTCTGATCTTTACTGTACATTTTAGCACATATATAGATTATTGATAAAATCATGGAGAATATAAATGCAGATAAATAAATTTATAAGTTCTCTCGCCCCGAAAATAATTATGGTTCGAAGTATAAAATTAATAGATTTCTTGGTGATGTAATATCATTCTTAACCCATCGTTTTATATTTTTCCAGGATTTTCTGTCTAATTATCAGTTGAAATTATATTCGGCTGATTAAACCGTCCCCATTTGACCTGA
>JAYKYS010000675.1:0-27807 GCA_036924285.1 Asterella californica
GGCGGGGGGGGTGTCTGTGGCACAAGGAGAAAGATGCCCTCTTTCAAGACTGAGGCTCTGATCAATGGGTGGCTCCTGTGAGGTCCTACTTTGTTGTCACAGGGTTGCCGTGCATTGTTGCTAAAGTAACCGACTTCACAGGTTTGTGCATTGCAGCAGTATGACACTGAACTTACTGGCAATGCAGGTCGTTGAGCTGACAGCTGATCCCTCCACCAGCGCACGCAAGGCTTCTGCAGCAGCCACCAAGCAGGCACGCCAAGCTGCAAGTCCCAGGCAGAAGGCAGAGAAGGCTCGGTATGTGGGGCCGCACCAGACTGCACAGGCTGGGCAGCAGGCACAGCATGCTCAGCATGTCGGCCAGCAGGCCCAGCAGGGGGATGACGCAGCCAGCTCCAATCCAGATGCAGCACCTTTGGTGGGAAGTTTGCATGCTAAGTCAGCAGCATCTGAAGCCACCGCAGCGCCTTCCTAAGATGAAATTCCTGGGACTGCTGGTATGATTTCTGGCACCACATGTCTGCTGCTGTTACAGCTCAGTTCTGTTTGCCAAGGCATGTAGTGGCTGTCACCTGTACCATGAGCTTACCTGTTTCACCTGAGGTACATATCTCACCTGAGCAAAAGGCTACGGCGTGTGGTGTCAATGAGGCAACATGCCGCCAAGGAGCCATTAGGCTGACAACAATATAGTCTACGTTTTAGTTGAACTTCAGTGCAGCAAACATTTCATTGTCATGAGGAAATCTTCTCCCGAACAAGTTTTGCTCAGCATGAGGATCAGTCCCAGCACTGGCTGGAAATGAGATGATCCACAAGCCACTTTGATTTGACCATGCAGCAATACATAGTCGATAAGCTGAGCTTCAGTTGCTGCTTGACGCCAATGAATGTTGGCTGCTTTTACTGCCACTCAACTCTCAAAAAAATCTTGCACACTTTGTTCAACATCTTGCACTCCTTGTTTTTCAACAGCAGACTCCTTTGCCACGCCAGCCTGGACACGGTCATGCAGGCACCCTCTGCTTCTCAGGCGAGGCAGATATGCCATGAGACTCCTGCGAGTATTGTGATAGATGTGATCATTGTGATGGGGCTTCACAGAATTACGTGTGCGCAGCACAAGGCAGCGGGCAGGTCTTGAGGCGCAGCGCACGCCAAAGGACAGCCCCTGATGTGTTCAAGCCTGAGTGGGAGGAGAGGAGGCACAGCAGGAACAGCAGCATGCAAGAGGAGATCAGTCTGTGTGGAGGTCGTGAAGGCGAGGATTACCAGGCAGTGCTGCCAGGTTTAGCACAGCCTGCCCACACGGCAGAACAGCAGAATTTGCTGCCGACTCCCATTGACACCGGTACACCCTAAAGCCACCCTAACAGATTCTGCCCTCCATCCTGCCTGACAAATTCCCAAGCTGGTCAGTTGGGAATGTATGTTTGCTGCAACGCATGCCGCATCCTGCAGGTTTACAGTGCTCTGGTGACTGCCCAATACGCGCCTGAGATGGTACTGTAACCTGTGTGGCCAGCATCTTTGTGCTTTGAACGCCACCTGCTGTGTGGTTTTGTTCATGGACATATCTGTCTGTGTGTATGCAGACTATTTGTGCATAAAGTGACGAACAAGTGTTTTGATTCTTCCAGTGCACTTGCAGCGCTCAGGGAGGAGCCCTCTAGCATTGCCCACCCACCTCCTCTGACTGTCATGGAGTCAATGCCTTTAGAGCAGAGGTGCGCCAACTGAGTGCTCATCAGCCGCATGTGGTCTTGCATGCACCTGCACTTTGTGTAGGCTTCTGAGAAAGTGATCATCGAAGTCAACAAAGATCCATGTGAGAAACTGATGTGGTGGTTGCACTGCTGGTCTGATCACTCTGTCGAGGTGGCGCACAAGTGCATGTGTATACAGGAAGACTCTGGTCACAGCAAACATCCCAGCTGCACTGCTGCTGCATATGGCAATTTGCTGTTCCAACAGCTGCTTCACATTTCTCACCGGCTGCTCAAGACATGGTTGGAGTCACACGTTGCATGCTGACTGGACTACAGTGACTTGCTCTTTGAGTCTAGGGCAGAGCACTCTGATGCAATGCATACCTGATCGGCTGCAAATGGGCTTTTGTAGCCTCAGACTAGCAGGACTTTTGGCTGTCAGGATGTCCTGCAAGTATACACGGTTGGGTCCCTTGGGACGGTCTTGCTATGGATAATGATGACATCACAGCTTGTTCAGCAGCCCATTAGAGTTTGTGTAGTGTACAAAATCCGCTGACCTGAAGTTGTGTGGCATGCAGACTGGCGTGTATGGCACAGGGCACATCAGCTCTGATGGACTCCCTGCCCCGCTCTGCCCACGAGCCCCTGGGCCTTCACCTGATGGGGGATGCTGTGGGGTGGGACTGGACAGATGCTGAAGCCAAGAGCTTTGAGGACGGGTTCCGGGAGTTCAGGCAGGACTTTGATTCCATCAGCAAGCGGTACCTGCCACACCGGAAGCCAGAAAACCTGTCTCTGTTCTTCTACAACATGTGGAAGTCACGTCTTCGCCCCCGAGCGCAAGCCTGGTATGAGAGGAAGGAGGTAATCGCTAACTGTGTATTCGCAAGTCCTGGCTCTTCTGTTGTCATACAGCGGAGCCTTCCAGTATAGAGTGTTGTGCGCAGAAGTGCAGCACTTCTGATATACTGCGTGGACTTGGCGCTGTGTTGAGCTGGCGCTGATGGGCAGCCTGATGCTTGCAGCTGAAGCGTGCTACACTGCACAATGGAGGTAAAGAGCTCCTAGGTACTGTGGTGTACCGGCGGTGGCCAGATGATGGCAAGTGGTACAAGGCCGTTGTGAACAAGTACTACGCCAGCACCCATGAGCATCGGTACGCCTCCCTCTGGTCTTGCCGATGCGTGCTCATGATTGGCATGGAGTGAAGCTGTCACGTCTACATTGAAAAGTGTCGTGGGAGTCTTCTGCTGTCTGGGTCTCTATTGCAATGCTCTCTGCAGGCCTGCAAACTCTGCTGCAGCCAGAGTAGGCTGTCACTGCTTGACATGCTGCTTGTCTCGAGTGTGATGCACAAGCTGCTGTTGTGGCCACATCTGTAGGCTTTACTACAAGCAGACCAAGGACCAAGAAGTAGTCAACTTTCGGGAGCTGAAAGATTGCGAGATCAGCTTGGAGACTGTTCCTGTGGCTGTCCCCGCCTCAGCCCAGCCTGTCACTCCCTCAGAGGCTGCTGCCGGCAATGTGGATGCTTGCCAGGTGGTCCATCCCCTTGTACAACCCCAGGCTGGACCCCGGGCTGTAGATACCCCTGGGGCATCCCCCCAGCAAGTCACCACTGTCCCTGCCCCCAAAGTAGCCTTACCCCTCCCTGCCCCCAAGGTAGCCTTACCCAAGCCAGCCCCACCCAAGGCTTCTCCACCCAAGACTGCACCAAGCAGCTCAAGAACAGTCAAGGTACATCGTGAACGTGGTACTACTTACGTGCAATGCATAACGGCCTTGCAGGGAAATAGGCCAGGCATCTTCAATCAAACCTGAATTTCTCAAAAATGCTGCTGTTCTTTGATTGTAGATCTTCTGCAAAAGGTCTGCAGAGGGTGAAGCATTCGCTTTTGGGGGCGGAATTAGCATCCCAGAATAAGAATGTGTGCTATAGTGCAGAAGGGGCCAGCAAATTTACCTTTAGACTTCTGTGCGGCGGAACAGGGATCTGTGCCTGCTGCCTATTCGTTGCACAGCACAGCACAGCTCAGCTTACGATCTGCATGACAGATTTGACCACAGTCACACAATCAAGCCCCAACACCAGGCCTGCTTTCAATCCATCTTCCTGACCACATCAGCTTGCAGCATGTTGCCTCATCTGTTACGCACCTAAAAGAAGGCTGATTAGTACATTATTTGCTGCCAGGAGGCTTTTTGATTTTAAAAGAGCAAGACATGACCATGCAAACTGGTTTGGTTGCTGCATGGCCATAGTGTGAGCCAAACCAAGGCTGTCAACCCCTGCCACCCCTCTACCCCCCCACCCCCCCTTCCCCCCATGGGGCAGATGGAAGGCAAGCTGTATGATGCTTGTCTTTTTGACTGCAGTTGCCGAGGGAGGCGCCCTCCCTTCCCTCAACAGACCGAGCTCAGCGACCAGTGCCCAACTCACCCACCCCCCAACTAGAAACTCTTTCTCAAGGAAGAAGGCACATCAGTCCTGCACAGCATGTGAGGTCAGATGAAAGCCAAGTCGTGCCATTGAGTGTGCCAGTTGCAAAGCGGCTTGGGGTGGGAGCTGGGCAGATCAGCGACGGCCCCCCTGAAACCTCCTCAGAGCCCCGCATGAACCACCCTACCCTGCCCAGAGCAAATGCTGCACGGGCCCCTTCACCAAGACAGGGGCAGACCCCTTCCAGCACCCTTCAGGCTTGCCAGAAAATGCAGTTTCTGGAAAATGATAACATACAGGTCAGTCAGAGGTTGCATATGTGCAGGGGCTAGGTCCTGGGGTGGGCACTCCCTTGTCCATGATTGAGCATGACATGAGCTGTTTGTCCCAGCTGCCTGTCAGGGCTGTTTCTACATTTGCGTCGATAAGCTACATGCACCTGTCCACCCCCATGTACATGTGTCGCTCATTATCATGTCGACATGGCTGCGCAACGATGTGTCTGACTTGGCCAATTTTGCAAGTCAAGGTGCATCCATGGTTTACCCATCACAAGCTGCCAAACCTGTCACCAACAAATGCAAGCAACAATCATAGCCGACTTGAGCTCAAGCGACATCATGCACATCACCAGCTAATTCTCGCAGCCAATTTTTGCCACTACTGATGCCCTCACAGCAACATTGCATGTAACTTTGAAAATGCAGTCCATAGCTGCCTGCCTCAGCCTGTTCCAGCTTTCCCCTCCCCCCTGGTTGTTCCCCTATCCCTTCTTCCCCTCCCTGCAAACACCCCAACCCCACATTGTCCCTGCCCTTGCATGCGAAATGTGTGAACAGCTATCAGCACTCATTGATGCCAGATTCCCATTCTGCTGTGCTTCTTGGACTCAGCTCATCACAACATCCATGCCACAATGCTGTGTACTGCTCATGGCATCCCCACAATCTTGCAGCAACTCACCCCAGACCATACAACACGCCAGCCCTAGGTTGTTGAGATACCCTGAAAGTACTTCACATGACAAATGTTTCAAAATATGGCACCTCCCGACTGCAGCCCTGATTCCAAGCTGGTACAAGACAAAGCTTCAAGGATTGCACACCAGCTGTGTACAGGGCTTTCACTGCCAGCTGCTGAACACTCACATGCTCAAGATTGTTATCAGATAACAGGCAGCAGGGTCTTGTGTGCAGCAGTGATTTGAGACGGAGCAGACATGTCTGCTTGCACGTCAATCCAATATGTAGCCTACATCTTTTGGTTTGTGTTGATTTTGCTGGCCTCAGGCAAGCTTGATCTGTTTTGCACAGCACGCGCACAGCTGGCTTGTCTTTGTCAAATCTAGTGCCAGATGGCAATGAAGCATCATGCTGACATGCTGTGCTTATTGTGCATGCAGGAGCCAATGCTGGCCACACAGGTCACAGTACCATCTCAGGCGCGTATTGGGCAGTCACCAGAGCACTGTAAACCTGCAGGATGCGGCATGCGTTGCAGCAAACATACATTCCCAACTGACCAGCTTGGGAATTTGTCAGGCAGGATGGAGGGCAGAATCTGTTAGGGTGGCTTTAGGGTGTACCGGTGTCAATGGGAGTCGGCAGCAAATTCTGCTGTTGTGCCGTGTGGGCAGGCTGTGCTAAACCTGGCAGCACTGCCTGGTAATCCTCGCCTTCACGACCTCCACACAGACTGATCTCCTCTTGCATGCTGCTTTTCCTGCTCTGCCTCCTCTCCTCCCACTCAGGCTTGAACACATCGGGGGCTGTCCTTTGGCGTGCGCCGCGCCTCAAGACCTGCCCGCTGCCTTGTGCTGCACACACGTAATACTGTGAAGCCCCATCACAATGATCACATCTATCATAATACTCGCAGGAGTCTCATGGCATATCTGCCTCGCCTGAGAAGCAGAGGGTGCCTGCATGACCGTGTCCAGGCTGGCGTGGCAAAGGAGTCTGCTGTTGAAAGACAAGGCGTGCAAGATGTAAAACAAAGTGTGCAAGATGTTGACAGTTGAGTGGCAGTAACAGCAGTCAACACTCATTGGCGTTAAGCAGCAACTGAAGCTCAGCTTATCGTCTGTGTAATGCTGCATGGTCAAATCAATGTTGGCTGGTGTATCATCTCAGTCCCAGCCAATGCTGGGACTGATCCTCATGCTGAGCAAGACTTGTTTGGGAGAAGATTTCCTCATGACAATGAAATGTTTGCTGCACTGAAGTTCGACTAAAACATAGACTATATTGTTGTCAGCCTAATGACTCCTTGGCTGCATGTTGCCTCATTGACACTGCACGCGGTAGCATTTCGCTCAGGTGAGAAATGTAGCTCAGGTGAAACAGGTAAGCTCATGGTACAGGTGACAGCCACTACATGCATTGGCAAACAGAACTGAGCTGTAAGAGCAGCAGACATACGGTGCCAGACATCATACCAGCAGTTCCAGGAATTTCATCTTTGGAAGGCGCTGCGGTGGCTTCAGATGCTGCTGACTTAGCATGCAAACTTCCCACCAAAGGTGCTGCATCTGGATTGGAGCTGGCTGCGCCATCCCCCTGCTGGGCCTGCTGGCCGACACGCTGAGCATGCTGTGCCTGCTGCCCAGCCTGTGCAATCTGGTGCGGCCCCACATGCCGTGCCTTCTCTGCCTTCTGCCTGGGACTTGCAGCTTGGTGTGCCTTCTTGGTGGCTGCTGCAGAAGCCTTGCGTGCGCTGATGGGGGGATTAGCTGTCAGCTCAACAACCTGCATTGCCAGTAACTTCAGTGTCCACACTGCTGCAATGCACAAACCTGTGAAGTTGGTTGCTTGAGCAACAGACTTTGAGCAATATAAGCTCTACAGACATTTGCATGGCAACCCTGTGACAACAAAGTAGAACCTCACAGGAGCCACCCATTGATCAGAGCCTCAGTCTCGAAAGAGGGCATCTTTCTCCTTGAGTCCCCCCCCCTCCCCCCCCCAGCGCCCCTTCCAGGTAAAGCAAATTTACTTGTGCCACAGGTTGAGCGCACAAACAGCTTTGTAGTACAAGTGCCAGAAGGAAATGCAGGAGATTGCAGCAGGCATTGCTTTGCAAAGGTCTGCATTCACCTTGCTTGCTTTAGAAGGGCTGTTCGGGTTCTTGAAAGCTTCAGCAGGCCGTTTCTTTGCTTTGCGGCGGACACTACCAGTACGCTTTGCATTGCTGTGCGCCCATGACGCAGGTGAGGGGTCAGCATTGTCACCTGTGCAGCATTGCACATGTGACTCACAAGAACAGCTCCAGCTGGCTATGTAGCATGTGGCATTTGTCTGAGTCGCAACTTGCAAAGTTGCAAGCATAGCACATAAACTCAAGGGTAGGCAGGTCAACAGCCTCAAACATTTCAGCTGCCTGCAGCTGCAGGCAACCAGCAAGTTATTAGCAGCGTCTGCAAAACCAACTAGTGGGGCATATACGTTGGAAAATGCTCTGCAGGATTGGCCACAACTGAAAGACAAAAATACAGCTGGCAATGTCTGTACATGCAGCGATTTGTTGAAGGTTGTCACAGGGTGACGTATGGTTATGCAGTGTAGCTACAGCAGATGGTGACCGATGAAACAGTAAACTGCCTGAGTTGTCAGTGACATGTTACTTGTGAAGTTGTGAAACGGCAGTTGCGTGTTTGCCGGTATGCTAAGGTTCGAGTCAACCCACGTCCATACCAGCCTGCCTTTGCGACTGCAGCCAGGGATGCTGCACCAGTTGACTTGCCGATGGGCGCAGATTGGGCTTGTAGCGGAACAGCTGCCGCAAAAAGTCCTTTGCAGATTCACTGATGGCATCCCATACCTCTGACTGCAAATCGATGCCATGTTCCGACTCTGCAAAAGCAGATCCGTGATGAACATCTGTTGCAGGACTGCAACTGACAATGTACACTCACTGATGCCCACTCTGGTGCTGATGCTCCTACGGTTGTCATAGCACACCATATGCATGACCATCCCAAAGTTTGGCGGCAGTGCTGCTTACCATCAGCAAGTCTGCACGGCGCATGGCCACTCAGCAGCCAGGACACTATGCTGCCAATTGATCACAGGTCAACAGCTGCATTGTATACGCCAATTTGGACCTCGGGTGCAGTGTAGGGTGTAGGTGGTGTGCGGCGAGACAACACGTCAAAGCCCACGCATGTCTGACTGGCTTCGGAGCCGGTGATCTTGACACAAAGCTGCCCTGCCTTGCTATCAGAAAAACGCTGTCAGGGTCTAGTGAGCAATGAACAACATCTGCAGTAAACAACTTTTTCTGAGCAGGCAGCTGCATACAAACATACGTGCACCTGCAAGCACACTACAGTAAGACACACAATAACAGTACTGCATCTAGCATGCATGTATGACAGCTCACTCTGTTGATGACAGTGCATTATTGCTTGAACTAGTTGCAGCGCCCAGTCAGCATGATGCAGGTGTGGGGTCAGCATTGTCACCTGTGCAGCATTGCACGACTCACAAGAACAGCTCCAGCTGCCGTGACAGTTGCGTCACCGGCAAATGTCTGAGCTGCAACTTGCAAAGTTGCGGGCATAGCACATAAACTCAAGGGTAGGCAGGTGAACAGCCTCGAACATGTAAGCTGGCGGCAGTTGCAGGCAACCAGCAAATTGTTTAGCAGCGTCTGCAAAACCAACGAGTGGGGCAGATATGTTGGAGAATGCTCTGCAGGATTGGCCACCTCTCAAAAAAGTCCATGCAGCTGGCAACGTCTGTACATGCAGCGGTTTATTGGTGGTTGTCACAGGGTGACGTATGGCTATGCAGTGTAGCTACAGCAGATGGTGACCAATGAAACAATGATCTGCCCTAGATGTCAGTGACATGTTACTTGTAAGGTCATGAAATGGCAGTTCAGACTAGCAGTGATGCCATTATGCCAATCTTCAAGTCAATGCACGCCCGTACCAGCTTGTCTTGGGCACTGCAGCCAGGGATGCTGCACCAGTTGACTTGCCAATGGACGCATGTGGGACTTGTGGCTGAACAGCTGCCAAAGAAAGTCCTTTGCAGATTCACTGATGGTGTCCCCTGCTTCTGACAGCAAATCGATGTCGCTTTCTAACTCTGCAGAAGCAAAGCCATGATGAGCATCTGTTGCAAACCTGCAACTGACTGTGTATACTCACCAATGCTCATGGTGGTCCTGTTGTACCTACCGTTAGCATAGAAAACCACATGCTCGGCCAGCACAAAGATTGGTGGCAATACTTACAACTTACCATCAGCAAGTCTGCACGGCGCATGGCCACTCAGCAGCCAGTGTACTATGCTGCCGACTGACCACACGTCAACAGCTGCATTGTATCTGCCGTTTTGTAATTCTGGTGCAGTGTAGGGTGTTGAGGGTATTCGGCGAGACAACAAGTCAGTGCCCCTGCATGTCTGGCTGGCTTCAAAGCCGGTGATCTTGACACGACGCTGGCCCTGGCTTGCTATCAGAACAACATTGTCAGGGTTCAGCGAGCAATGAGCAACTCCTGCAGTAAACATCGCTTTTGAGCAGGCAGCTGCGTACAAGCATATGTGCACCTGCAAGCGCACTACAGTAAGGCACAACAACAGTACCGCATGTAGACAGTGCATGTATGACAGCTCACCCTGTTCATGGCAGTGCAGTATTGCCTGGACTAGTTGTAGCGCCCAGTCAGCCACTGTGTCCTCAGCCAACTGCCCTGCAAGCTGTGAGGACAACCGGACCTCTTCAGATGCTTCTGTGAGGCTGTACAAAATATCGCCACATTGATACGCTTCGCACAGGGCCAACACATGCGGATGTCCGCCGACCCTGTGATGGTTGCGTAGGCCCTGCAGAGCACAGGCAAATCAGAGAGTGCTCTACGCCTCAGCACTGACGCCTCTCATGAGCATACGACACGCAGCATTCCAAACCTTACCTTGTACAGGTGGTCCCGATCTTGCGTGGACGCTGGCAAGTTGAGTCTCCGGCACCCAAAGACTTGCCCATCTGCTCGATTGGTCACCTTGAGACGGGGAACAGCTTCAGCTTCCAAGACAGGCGCGACAGTGCTTATCTCATACTCTGCTGGTAGTGGTCTGGCATTATCGTCAACGCACAGCTTGTCCGTTGGCGTCATAGCACTCACTAAATATGTTTCATGGAAGGTTCGCAGACTGGCAACCAGTCAAAGCCCTCATGAAACACCAGATGCTTCATATACTGATAACTAGCGATACTCTTGCAGAAGTAGTCACTCAGTAACTTTCGAAGCAACGAAAAGGATGTGTACAAGTAGAGGAGAGTACTGAATGTATACATGTACAGTACCGCTCGTAAGTCCCGTTCAGCACGTGTACCCCTGCGTCACTGTAAGCACAGACCGTGCGTGGCGGTACGGCACAACACAACAAGTGTACCAGCACACCTTTCTGTGGTCGTTCATCGCCGCGGAAAGTGGACGCAGCGCACCGCAAGTGCTGGAGAAGCGCACAGGTATTTTACAGCACAACAGGGGTAAAGTCTCCAAGTTCAAGGCATACCAGAGCGCTACAAGCATCAGGACCGAGTGTTGACTTGTGTATGTCTCAAAAATCAACAGCTCTCGAGTCAGTTTTAGCAGCCAAGCAGTAGCCTGACAACAGCAGCGCTTGCACAGAAAGCCACAAAAGCTTGCTGCCTGCCCAAACTTGCTTGTGACACAAGCAAAGTCTGAGAAGTCAGCAAACCTCTGTTGTCAGTGCTACCACTTGCAGAGGCACAAACGGCACCATGCAGTGCTTGTGTGAAAAAAGTTTGCAAGAGTTTGCCCTTTCCTTGCCTTGACGCTTGACTTTGTCTTCGACGCAGACGCAAACTGCTGACTGCGCCAGCACTTTGAATGGAACGCATATGCTGTTTGGGCGGAGTCTAAAGCCTTTGCATCTCAAACTTGGTTAGGTAATCCCAATTGACTTGCCGACTCACACAGATGTGATGGTTCTGGATTACAACCAACATGATGGCCCTGAGCAATGCAAAGGTCCTGATAAGGACTTATGAGCCCTACTGTATGTTCGTTCAATGTCCTTGGGACCATCAATGGTATCTAAGGGCCAACAGACAAGTTTCTGTTCATGATCATCTTGACACCAGTTTGACCTTGTGACATACATCTTTGTTGGGGCTAATGGCAAAGTGCTGACCATCGACTGGCTGTGTCCATGGCTATGCAATGCACCGCCTTGGCAAATAACAGCAAGCCTTGCATATGAAGCACGACTGAGCAGCATAACTCCATGTTCAGGTGATGCAGCTATGAAACCAAACTTAGCTGTGCACGTGAGGCTGATCCTTGTCATCAAGTCACACCTGGTGCGCGCACGTGTCCATAGCAAAAAGGTGATTCACAACCCAATGCATGAATGCGCATGTCAGTTGCTCATACCATGTAGCAGCCTAACCATACTGTGCTCATGCGCATGACTTTGAAAGCTTGCAAAGTATGCTGAGACAGAGGCCCTCCGCCTTGCAGACATTCATGCAGGACTGCAGCAGACGTTTGGCTTTCAGAGTTGACTTGCCCAGAACAGCATTGAGTTCATCTTCATAACTCTGGTTGTTTTTAACCAGTCTGAGTTGCTGTCAATTCTGCACTCTTGGCATGCTCTGGACATGCTGCATTGGCAGGTCTGGAAGCTCGATGGGGTCACATGCAATCTGCCTTCTGCCACCTTTACCCACTTCTTAGCCCACCTTCATCTGTTCATCAAGACCATGATTATCAGTCAAGCAAGTCTTAGTTTGTCTGGCACTTTGTTTGATGGTCATGATGAGATCCAATCTAGCAATGTGTGCATGCAGCTTCTTCCTCAGCACAAAGACCTCTCAAATTGAGCAAGTGGGTTGCATCATGATCATCCTTTATATACTTACTTACAGCTTTAAGTGGAACTCTTTGGCATGCAAGTCTTTGTTTATGACCCCGTACCATTGCTGACAAAGCATCAGGACAAAGTTGACAGGAGGCATGCCCAAGTCATTGAATGTTGTGCACGCTCCTTGATACTCCAAGCAGTGTAAGTCCAGACATACTACTCTTGACTGTTGCTCTGTAAGTCTGCTATGCTGATGTGTAAAGCTTATTGCTTGCAGGTCAGATGTGAGCAGGGGACTAGCTGCTTGTTGAGGGCTCGGCAACCGCAACGCATTTACTGCAGCTCAAGTATGGCATCCCGGTAGAAGCCTCATCTGCATCTGCAAGTAGCTACCTCTGAACTCTTATGATTTGATGACATCATTGTGCGCTTCTTGGCATTGTAAGGTAGCATCCATGTGAGCACTTCCCTACTGTGGCTGCAATTAGGCTCAAGGAAGATCACAACAGTTCTGTCGCTGCATGCAGCCTTCTGCGAAGTCATTCAAAACTGTCAACGTCACAGTACTAGTAAGCGGCTCTGTTGTATGCTCCTAGATGTTGCATATAAGTGCTCAAGAGAGCTACAGAAATCAATTGACAGGAGCAAGTTTAACCACAGGCAGAACTCCACTCAGCATCTAACGGGGCTGGACTTAAGTGTTGCAAGATTAAATAATATACTGTAGCAAATTGGGAGTCTTTCCCTGTAAGGGCGGTGTTGAGATAACACCTCAAGTGCAGGTATGCAGTTAGCAAGTGTCAGATTCGTTTCTGGATAGCTTCAGGTAGGAAGCGCTAAGATGTGCAGAACATCTGACCTGAAGAAGAAGAAGAATTTTACAAGCTTCGGCCAGCCAACAAGGCTGATCACTTTGTGCCAGTCATGGCAATAATGTCATATGTTCATGAAGTCTAAACAGTCTATGACATAGTTCAAAACCCCCAGGTGGTCTTGCAAATTTTGGCCTAGCCAGATTTGATCATTAGTCATGATCAGCAACATGACAACTCCTGTTTGTGACTAACACAGTGTGTTCCGTATAGGAGCACAGCTCCGCTGGCATGACTGATCCGTGTTGTACTTGTACCATGCTTGCTACCACTCAGTGGCTGTGCCACGTCACTTTGGTACGGTTGGGGTGTTAAGTACGTACAAGTAGGGGTACTAGTATGCATAGTAATGTACCAAATCTCAGCCAAGAACGCACTACCCTGGTACCGTACCAACCCCCACCCCCCCCCCCCCCCCAACCCCCACCCCTTAAATTGTAGTGAACCGCATACAGCATGAGTCATGACTGCTCAAGTTCCAGATGAGTAAAGCAAGAGATGAGCAAGGTAACAGTTGCAGCTACAGTGTATGTCACGGCGTCATGGCTATAAATTCTTATTTGGATCAAATCACAAAAAGCCTGGATGAACTATCTCCCTTCCCTTTAGTGACGGTGATACATAGCCACACCGTACATTATTGCATGTTCTTTTTTCTCAACTTTCCCTGCTGTTCAACATGCTGTTGTGAGTGTTGCATGCAAAAATTTGTTTACGCGCCTGCTGTTGTACTTGCTGTTGCTGTGAGCTGGTTGCTATTGATGCTGTTGTGGCTGCTAGTGTCACTGCTCCTGTGTGCGCTGCTGTATCATTGCTGTGGCTGTTTTATTGTGTAGGGATACTTTCAGTGCTACAATGCATTCCCCCTACCCTAATGTGTGTGCTCCTCCTCCTACTTGCTTGTATTCATGCCCCAAACTGCCTATTGATAAGGCTCCAATGCACTTTTGGCGGGCTCTTGATCAATGAGCTGGTGATCTGCTGAACAGGCATATGATCTTGACACATCTGTGACTGCAAGACTTATAATTCCACAATCAAAATTGATGAGTGGTGACACAGCTGAGTGTGGGGATCATGACAAGCCTTAGTCTCATTCAATGAATCAGATTTCTGAGTTGCAATGGTATTTTGTTTGACTGGTTTGCCTGAGAGGTATTGTTTACTTTCTGAAAGGTGCTACAATGTTATATTGCGAGCTCGAGTTTCAAGATGTTGTGTCTCTTGGCAATTTTCATGCAGTTACATGGAGAAATTTTGCGCTTGAACAGTATGGTTTACAATTTGCTGCAGCCTGCAAGTCAGATATGTTCTGCACATGATGCAATAATGCAGTCCGACTAGGAAAGTGTCAGTGATTCCAAGCTGAAGGAGAGGGAGTTAATTATTTCCTGGGTGGGGGTGCAATTATTGAGTTCATTCAGAAGCTGACTCTTTCGATATATTCTGTGCGCAAACAATATTATGTGCAGGAAAAATTGAACGGTCCTGAGGGTTGGTGGACTGACGTGAAACAAGTGTATCAGAAAGTGTTCCATAGTGAATTGAACCAATCATTGAACGTGCACGCGCTGCTGTGCGCAATGTGTGTGCTGAGCAGAAGGATGATGAGCCCTGTTGTTCAGAACATTCTTTCTATGTGCTTGATGCTGAACGAGGATGTTCACACTGAAGTGAGGGGAAACGTAACATGTTGTAAAGTGCGTTACGGCGCGACTTGTCCAGGTAAGGGATTACTCATGTTAACCTATTGGTCTTGTCAACATGTCACCGTGCAGCCAAGCCCACTGAACATTCCTTCATTCTGTGTGTGAGCTTTGGCAATATGCCTACTACCTGTATAAGCGTCACCTGAAACAATAAGGATGGCAACACACACTCCATGCTTGCAAATATGCTTCAAAACTGTCTGCAATGACTCTGCAGTCAGCCTGCATGCATACAAGCAAGTCTGGTGTGTACAAATGCATAACCAGTACTGGGGCAAGCTGGTTTCACGGTACTACGGTATTACCTCGTGTTAATGCAACAAGTGTGAGGTTCGACAAATGCATCACAAAACGTTAGAGCAGATCCCAGCTTGCCATACAGCAGAAAGGAATAAGCTTTTGCAGCAAGTTGTCTGGTCAGTGCTGTCTTGAGGCCTTTCTGCTTTCATGCAACCATACATTTCAGACTGACTGGCTCTTTCCGTGAAAAAGTAGTCTGTAGACAAAGACCTTCACAGGCAACATACACAGAGTGTACATACAGTTCAAGGTAGTACGCGCAGTTTGCTTATGCAACAACATCTCTGAATGCACCATGACGATCATGATGTTCTCGAAGACTGAACAATGAGGACGAGGCATCCACAAAGTGTGGGTAGAGCATTTAGAAGCGTTAAACTGCTAGACTGACACTCAAGATGCAGGGACGAAAAGCTTTACGTCAGCAACATACCAGAATTGGATTGACAAATAGCTTCCACAGCCTCGGTCACTAGCTCGACCTCAGCTAAGCAATGTTAGCTGAGCATCGCACTATCAAACCTTGCCTCGCTGTCTTTGTACTTTGTACTCTGACGGCTTGCACGACCTTGTTTAGCTAAACGTTTAGTGCTACTGAAGAGTGTTTCCATTGGTCACGCATCCCGATGCTGTGGAAGCGTTTGGGGTTTTCCAGTGTCGTGCACTGTACATCGCGCTGACATTTACACTGCACGGCATCGTGGCTTGCCAAACCCTCATGGTCAACCCTCGCTAGCCCATACTCGCAACCTAGCAAGAACGACGATGTTTATATTCCAAAGATTCGTCGACTGATCGCAGGCCCTTGAACCTTGAGAGGACGGAGTTCCTGCCGGCGCTCAAGCAGCTTGGGCGCGGTTAGTCGCAGGGCACCAGGTTCACCCCTGTCTGGTCACCGCCAACAAGCATCAAAGGGTTGGATCTAACCGCCTTGAACCAGCGGTGCTATCTGGTTAGCACGGAAGCTAATACCAGCAGTATGAAGCTACTGAAGCAACCTAGCCCTTCCGGGGAGCTAGCAGCACACATGTGCTGATGAAGCTTTTGACTTTCGCTGCTCAACATTGGCGGTTTGCACAGTCACCATCTGTTACATAGCAATGTACAGTACCGCTCATGAGTCCTATTCAACGTGTACCCCTGCGTCACTGTAAGCAGACATCACCGTGCATGGCGGTCCGGCACATCACAACAGGTTTACCAGCACATCTCTCTGAGGTCAAGTTCACCGCTGCGGAAATTGGATGCAGCGCACCGCAAGTGCTAGACAAATGCACAGGTATTTCACAGCACAATAGGGGTAAAAGCAGGTTTCCCAGTTCAAAGCATGCCAGAGCGCTACAGGAATCAGGACCGATCCTCAGTGTTGACTTGTGTACGTGTCAAAGGTCAACAGCTCTCAAGTGTAGTATCCAGTTTTAGCAGCAAAGCAATAGCCTGACAACAGCAGCGGTTGCACAGAAAGCCACAAAAGCTTGCTGTCTGCCCAAGCAAAGCCTGAGAAATCAACAAACCTCTGTTTGCAATGCTACCACTTGCAGAGGCACAAACAGCACCATGCAGTGCTTGTATGAAAGATTTTGCAAGAGTTTCCCTTTCCCTTGCCTTGACGCTTGACCTTGATACTTGAGAGGTCGGCGTCCCTGCCGGCGCTCAAGGAGCCTGGGCGCGGTTAGTCGCAGGGGATGGTGGTTCACCCCTGTCTGGTCACCGCCTACAAGTACCAAAGGGTTGGATACGCCTTGAACCAGCGAGAGAAGCTACTTGAAAGCCACCTGGTCCTTCCGGGGCCAGCAATACACATGTGTTGATCAGGCGTTTGTAGTTTGCTATAGAGTTTGCTAGCCGCAATGCTCTGACTTGCCCTGCAATCAACCATCTCACGTTGAGACTAGGTGATGTTTTGACACCGGCACTACTGCATATCCCGCCCAGCTTGCTAGCAGTACATACTCCTACAACACCGGCGAAGAGTAACACTCTTCCGCAAGTAGGTGGCGACCAGAGTCTTGACGGGAGCATTGAGTGTTGGTCTCACTGCACAGCATCCATATTTTATCAGGCGCCACAGGAACAAAACTGCAACTGCAAGGCAACTGCAAGGCAACTGCAAGGCAACTGCAAGGCAACTGCAAGATTGCAACTGCAAGGCTTCTGTTTTGTCATTGGTTGGCGCAGTGTACTGGCAGCTAAACACTAGTTTGTATTGCCATGCAGTCCTGCAACACACGTTCAACACCCATTTGCTTTTGCAGACTCAGGACGTGGGACCAGTTTCCAGTCAGGGCAATGTGGCGCAGTCAGTGCAGCAAAGGACTTCCCTGACTGTGAAGTTGTGCCACATTCCGTCTCGGCAACAGCAAGTGGGTTAGAACCAGTCACCAAGAAAGAAGCCTTTCTCAATGCTTGCAACCATGACATGCACAGTTACAAGTCAGCATTGCTTGTGCACATGCTGACCAGCATCATGTCACTGAAACCTCAAGCAGGGCATTCTTGCACCAGTCAGCATCTGTTGCTTAGCCATGTGTCATTCCAGCATAACAATCAACACACTGCTGCATGCACAGAGATTTACAGGCGCATGTAGCTATCGCTTCAGTTGTTGCCAATCCTGCAGGAGTGGCCTTGGTTCACACTGCTGCATGCACAGTCACAAGTCAGGAATGCCAGTGCACATGCTGACTGGCATTGTGTCACTGAAACCTCAGGCAGGGCATTAGTTTACCAGTCAGCATCTGTTGCTTAGCCATGTATCATTCCAGCATAACAAGCTACACACAGCTGCATGCACAGAGATTTACAGGTGCATGTAGCTATCAGTTCAGTTGTTGCCAATCCTGCAGAGTGGCTCAAGAGTGCCTTTGCTTTTTCTTGTATTCACGCAAAAGCTGCTAGCCATGTGTTGGCTGGCTATGACTGTAGTCAGCCTTGTTGAGATTGTTGTCCTGCCTGCCGTAAGCGTGCCTGCCCTACATCCACACATTTGCAAATCACGGCAACAGCCACATGCTACATGGGGCGTCACCTGAGCGTCACACACATGCAAAGCTGCACAGATGACAAGCCTAATCACAAAACCTTTTGTTGAGCCAGCACACCACAAAACCTTGGATGCAGGTGGCTAAGTTGACGAAGCATCCTGGAGCTCAACCACCCAATTAAAGCAAACAAGGTGAATATTGGCTGGCGTCTCCAAGTTTGTGCCTGCCAAAGCATCATCCAGTCCCTGCATGTTAGTTGTCAGTTGCTGTTGACAGATGTACTGCACATCATTTGAGTGCTCAAGCCTCAACACCTGTGAGGTTGCTGCTGCTGCTGCTGTTATCACCGTTTGTCATTGTCAATGAGGTTTTGCAGGCAGTTGTCTGCTTTAAACATTTTTTTCCAATTGGATTCAATGCTGCACCTTGATATGGTCTTGTATTCTGATATGAGTTGGATGTCATTGCAGGTTGCCAGCAGCCCAACAGGCGCATTATCTGCACTGCCAGATGAGGCATCAGCTGTCGGGGCGCTGATGTGCATTGCCATCAACTCAACTCACGCTGTTACTCCTGCAAAAGCGCTTAGTTCTGGTCTTCAAGAATTGTTCAAGTGAGTGACTGATATGGTGGTTGCACTGCTGGCCCAATCACTCTGTCAAGGTGGCGCACTGCCACACAAATGCAAGTGTAGACAGAAAGACTCCAGGCACAACAGACACCCCAGCTGCACTGCTGATACACATGCCATCTGGCTCTTGCAATGTGCATGTCAACAGTGCATCCATCACCTTTTCTGCCAGATGCTCAAGACATGGTAGCTTTGGTGAGCAGCCACCTGATTAGGCTATGGTGACTTGCTCAAAGAGTGTAGGGCAGGGCACTTCAATGGAGTGCATGCGTTTCTGGGTGCAGTTGGGCCTCTGCAGCCTCCACTGGCAGCACATGTGGCTAACAGTACTGCCAGCTCCTGGACTTACATGCAGTCAGAGTCTCTTGGGGTGTTTTGTCTGAATCATGCTGACATCAGAGGTTCTTGTGTAGCTTCCGCAAATAGATCCAGTGTTCAAACCCGCTGATTTGTGGTTCTATGGCATGCAAATTTCTTCAAGCGGCTTGGACAACACAGGGCAGGACAGCTCCCGGAAATGCCCTGCGCCACTCTGCCCATGAGCCCCTGGGGCTGCACCTAACCAGGAAGCTGTGGGGCAGGGCTGGACTGGCAGCAGTGTGAGCAAGACGTGTGGCCATCAAGAATCAATCCCTTTGCATGCGCACTGCAATTGAGCTTACATATGTTGCACATACTTGACTTTAGTGCATGACCTCAAGCAGGGGCCGTTGCTGATGTATGTGCAAATCTTCAAGTCCAAGGCTCTGTCATTGCAGTGTGTTTCACTGTGAATTGTAGTAAAGTCTTCAATGCTTTTATGTGTGCTGTGAGGCAGTTTTGCATGCATTATCTCAGCCCCTACATACACTTTCCAATATTCCCAGAGGTTTGTGATATCCTTGTAGGTCTTTGCACCTAAGGGCAGGTTAGGGGGCAGAGGGGAGTTGGTGGTAGAGTTGCCTGGGGGCTTGATAGCCTCGCCCTCTATTCCACAGTGTAGCCTCGAGTCGGTTGCATTATTTTCATTGCTACCATTGAGGCCAGCTTGACAGCCACCTTAACCGTCAAGGGCGCACCAAGGATGTGTATAATGCTGGTAAGCTCTCTGTTATAGTGAAACACTTGTGCTTGACAGTGACCATGTTCATATCAATGGTTGCATCTGTGCAAGAACATGAGTCATGGTGTGGCCGGCTGTACACTGTTTCTGGGGTTGGAGTGTGCTTTCAGCACATTCATGATTAGTAAATGTCATTGTGTCTCAATCACATGCTGCTGCACCTCAGAAAGATTTTTGGGTCATCTCACTGCACAGCTTAGCCTGTATGCATGTCTCACTCTGATGTTGTCGTTACAGGTGCAGACACAACAATAGCTGTGCAATATATATATATGACTATGATGTGCTGAATGGTGGCACACCATACTTTGCATTGCAGACCAGTCAGCACATGCATATGCCTGTTGTCAAGGTCCCAACAGGCTCAGCATCCAGTCTTCTCACCAGTGCAGGCTTGCAGCCAGTTTGAAAGAAGGACTCATGGGAGGTGTTCTATGGAAGCTTGCATCAGGTGCATGACAACTTGATTCACTTTGGCGATTTTGCATATCCCAGGCTGAGAGTTCTGTTGGCGCACTCTGCACAACTGCTGAGGAAAGCACTGAAATTGGCTGGCCTGACCTATGCTGGATACTGAAAGCAGTTTCGTCACTGTCATGAGGGGTCTTTGTTCAATTTTGATAGCACTTGCCGATTAGCTCCCTTGTCTTGCAGCTGATTTGAAATAGCGCATGATGTCAAACCTGGTGCCCTGACTGTTGCTGCTTGCTGACTCAATATGTTTTCAACAAGGTTGTTGGTGTTGACATGGTCTGCCAGCAATAAGTAAGGACTGCACATCTGTACCAATGGCTTTTTGGTTCACAACCGGAATACAGTACACCTTACAATAGTATAGAAATGCCCAGTCCCAAAAACTGCTTGTCAATGATGCAATTGCTTCCTCAATTGTGTGCCCAGTCCCACGGACAGATTTGACATGTATCATTGTCTGGTATCTCGGTTTTCGAGTAAGTCTGGCCCGTGGACAAAAACTCAAGCTGGCTTGGTAAGTTGTCTGGAGCCATGTATTATTGTTTGGCATCTCAATTTGCATGCCTTGGGGCTGCAACGCCTGGAACTTGCACCTCCCACAGTAGCTGGACACCTTGATGCAGAGGCTTGGGTGTATCACATATTTCGTGAATGAACTTGCCGTGCTTGCATGCAAGCCAGATGCACAGAATCATATGCATGGAGCTTGCAGGTTCCCATGCACATGTGGAACTCGATAGGTGGCACAGCAAATCACAGACCTACCATCTGACTGACAGGACAAGGATCTGAAATATTGCCGTCAGAACAGGGGGACAATCAATTAGCCGGCCGGAGGGGCCATCAAAAGACACATGTTGTGTCAAGCGCATTAACGGCTGCTGTTTGTCTAGGACTGCCCTGTATTTTGAGATGCCGTGGCTGCAGAATTGTCTCCGCCAAAAACAACAGCTTTTTTGGTCAATTTTGATCGATATCTCTGGTACTACTAAGGCCGTTTACGTAGTATGTGAATATACACACAACTGAGCTGCCATTTGTCTGAACAGCATCGCTCAAGAGTGCAGGCGCAAGAGCTGGCCAAAACGGGGATACAGACCAATGGTACAGACCATATGCTTCTGCCATCTGATCACATGCAGTATGGCCACAGTGATGATGCATGACATGATCATGGGTGGCGCAAATGTCTTGATCAGCAACCACCTGAGGCAGGATACGCAGGGACTCACAAAGCATGACCGTGTAGACCATGATGTCCCTGATCTTTCCTTCATATACGCACAACATGAACAACAGCCTAAGCTGGTTGTGGAGCCATAGTTATTGGCAGCTCAAGAAAGAGAGGCAACATAACAGACTAGAATGGAGCAAACGGGTTCATCAGATGGGCCCATCGCCACAGAAGTATAGGAGGGCTGCTCAGTCTCCTATTGCCCAGCAGGTGTAGACGTTTGTCGCCCAAGTTTCCTGAGCTGTAGAGCACTCCAGACTGACTGCATGTTGCTATGTCTAAAGCTCAAACGGGCACCCTTGACAAAAGGCTTGTAGCCCCAGCATTAAAACAGGAGTGATTGAGATATGGGGACAAACCATGCAGAAGCGCCGCTGCAGCTGCTGAGGGTGAAGCCTGTGTCTGGGCGCATGTGTGCACCTTCTGGGCCAAGCAAAGGCCTGAAACGCTGCTTGCTGGCATCAACAAACAGCATCAAAAAACAGCAATCGCAGCAAGAAAGTACTGGGCATGTGCTGATCTTAGCTGCAGTTGCTGCTCATGCTGTGTCTTTTTGCCCAGGCGGTGATCTGCTTGCACCGCTGTGAGCTCTGAGCTAGGAACTGTCTGACACAGGACCTGCTGCGTGTGGCAATGATGTAGTACCTCTGGGTGATCCTCATTATGGCTGGTGCCCGAACCATGCAATTGTCCCAGAATTGCCATGCTGACCTGAGAAGTGGCTGGGGTGGAAGGTGTGGTGCACATATGGTATCATATTGATGCATCATTGCCAGTAATGGCTCCCCACCGCCATTGTACCTGGATCAGGTCAACAAAAGATATGAGCAGCCTTTCTTCAAAATGTATTGTGTTATGCACTTGCCTGATGGAACAGTGATGAGTATGGACAACACGAAGCTGTCTGAGCGCCTAAAGCAAGGCCACGTACCTCGAGCGGCATCACCAGCCCCGTGCACGCTGATCTGCGGGGACTGAGGTTGATGATGTCAAGCAGCTTGATTTTGCAACACGATCATTTATCACAGGAGATCACAGCTCATGCTGCAAACGGCGGTATAGCGACTGACTAGGCTTACGTTGTCTCCCGTCTCCCCTGCAGCTGACGTTGCTGAATGCCAATGACCTCGCCTCAGCAAGCGCCCATACAACCCGGCGGCCTGCGACTGCCACGAAAAGCTGTCAACAAGCAACTACGAGTTTACAGCATCGTGAGACCTTGTCGCGGCACACAGATCCGTTCAGTGGAGGTTGATTCAAAGCGACCATCCGAAATCGAGTTGGGGTCGTTTCAGTCCCTGCAAAAACTCGCTTGGCCCCATTGGTCCCATGTGAGTCCAAATTTGGCGCTGCCGAAACCAGAGGGTCTTAATCCGCTATCCTATCCGTCCCTCCGCTGCCTCACTGACCTTGATGGTCGACATTGTGCGGCACGTTCCATATCTTGTGCAGATTTCATCTGCCTAGACAGCCAAACCGCAAGCTTGCTGACTAGCTGCTAAGGTTAGCCAGCCCTAGCATAACGTAGCCTCCACGTCTCGAACTTCGGTGCAGAAGTACCGGTATGTCTTGACATCAAGATCTTGTGATCGAACAGCAAGTTCTTGAGTTTCTACGACAGAACATTGCGCTATTGCTTGCAGCTCCACGTCAGAATGGCGTACGCTCCTGTTGTAGATCCTGGCAAGATCTGCAGCAGCCTGCAAGCAAGTGAGTCTGGCAGCAGCGCCGACTTGACGCTTTTGACTGAAAGCGCTCTGCATTCGTCGATGAGCAAACGCGTCGACTATCGTTTCAGTTGGAGCGCGTCATGTCATGCCTTCGGCGAAGTGTAATGCCATGCTGCTAACAAGCTGCCGCCTCAATACTGCAGGACTCGTCGCAAGACGCGCTGCCGCCCACCAGATCACACCTTCACCATCCAGGACAACACTCTTGAAGAAGCTGCGGAGCAAGCAGCGCGGTGAGTAGTGCTTCAAGACTGGATAAGGATGTCACCTTATCTGCCTGTCTGTGCTGGTTGTTGCAAACAACCCTCATACAGACATTACTGTGCATGCTGCAGCTGGGAAGAAGGGGACTCGAACAAAGGCTGCAAGAGGTGTGTTTGCCTCTAGCGCAGAGGGTCCCAGGGTTGCAACCCGAGAACGCCCTTCCTCTCCAGGATTCTTTGACAATGCTGTGGGTTCTCAGTTTGCAAACAGACCCAAAACCCCCACAAACGCTGCACCACAACAGCGTGCACCTCAAAGGGCTGCTCCTACATCAGGCAAGCTCCGTGCAGTAGTGGCGCCTAACAGCAGATTTATGAAATGCAATAGCAAAACTGACATGGCTTCTGTTCACCATAGTGAAGCGCAGATTTGGCTGCTTGATGCCATCTCAGGAGACTTGTTGGGTATTTATCAGGCTGCAGGTTCAGATGATCAGCATCTGTGCTGCAGGTGCCTCAAAGCCCTCCTCTGGCAGGCCTTCCTCTCCAGGCTTTTTTGACAGCGCAGTAGGGGCCCAGTTTGCGAAAAAGTCTGAAGCCCCTTCAAGGACTGCACCCAAACAATCTTCGTCTTCCCCAAGGCCTGCCTCCTCTGGTGGAGGCTTCTTTGATGGGGCAATAGGGTCCCAGTTTGCCAAGAGGAACGAGAAGTGGACGCCTGGGTGGTCACCCAACTCATCTAGCTCTTCAAAGCCTTCTTCCTCAAGCAGGCCTTCCTCTCCTGGTTTCTTTGACAGCGCAATTGGGGCCCAGTTTGCTAAGAAGTCAGAAGCTCCTAAGCAGCCTGCATCCTCCAGGCCTTCCTCCTCATCAGGCAAGACTCTTAGTGCAATGTCAAAAGGGAATGTGTTTTAGCTGCAGTGCAGCCTGCGTGAATATACAGGTATCATGACACTATCATTTGCTGATGTTGGTGTAGACCTTCTGACAGGTGTTTTCTTCTCTGCTGCAACACAAGCAGCAGGTACATTCACAACACTGTTGTTGATGGTCATGTTCTTGACTATGATCTAGAGATTCTCCTCGGGCTGATTCTGCAAACGTGAGGTATTCTGCAGACCAATCAGGCATTGTGTTACAGGCGGTTCAAGGCCTGCCTCCTCTGGTGGAGGCTTCTTTGACAATGCAGTTGGGGCCCAGTTTGCCAAGAGGTCTGAGACCCCTACCAGAGCTGCCTCCCCAAGGCCCTCCTCCCAAAGGCCTTCCTCCTCCAGGCCTACCTCCCCCAGGCCTACCTCCTCTGGCGGAGGGTTCTTTGACAACGCAGTGGGTGCACAGTTTGCCAACAGATCTGCATCCCCCAACAAGGAAGCACCCAGACAAGCTGCCCCTGCACGCCCTTCATCAGGCAAGTCCCTCAACTGTGATGCTACTTTGCCTGTGCAAGCACCCCTCACAATGCACCCAGCCTACATGTCTCTCCATATGACACTTTGCTGTACCTGTTCTTATTCACATAAATATACCTGCCAACTGTAGCTTTGTACAAGTTTCTTTCTACCATTGCTTTGTCGCACTGATTTGTCCCAGTGAAGCCTTGCAGCTGTGCAATCTTATGCTTGAACCTGGAAGGTCTTTGTTTGGCTGGATCCCCGTGTTGGTTTGACAGCAAGGCAGGTGGCTTTACTTAGCACAATGTAGGTGCACCACTCACCCTTTTGGAGCAATCAAGTACGAGGTGCCGTATGCTCAGGATTGTTTTGCAACTGTGTTGCATGCTATTGACAGTCAGTCATTGGGATGTAAGCCCTATCCCTAGTGAACTATGACGCTGAATGCTCCAAAATTGTGTTGCAGGCGCTTCAAGGCCTACCTCCTCTGGTGGAGGCTTCTTTGACAATGCAGTTGGGGCTCAGTTTGCTAAGAAGTCTGAGACCCCTACAAGGGCTGCCTCCCCAAGGCCTACCTCCCAAAGGCCTTCCTCCTCCAGGCCTACCTCCCCCAGGGCCTACCTCCTCTGGCGGAGGTTTCTTTGACAACGCAGTGGGTGCACAGTTTGCAAAGAAGTCTGAAGCACCTAAGCAGGCTGCCCCTGCTCGGCCTTCATCAGGCAAGTGGTTCTATTGTGATGCCAAAAAGGTCCAGCATCCACCACACTTGCACTCAGCATATCTACCTGAAATCTGCCAGCACCCAGCCTGTATTTTATTTCATTGTGCAGCAGATTGACTGCACTTTCTTGTCACAAACAAAGCAATGTAGTCTAGAGTTGTGTCTGTCGTTGTGAATGGAGTTTGAAATATGGCATCTCCTCTGCAGTAGACAAGGCAGGTGCACCAGTCAGAGTGTGTGATGATTTTTGGACTTCAACCATATCAGCCGTGCTGCTCGCTCCCCAAAGGGCTTTGTTGATGATGTAGAGTGGACCTTGCATGTGCATCATGCTGAACACTGTACAAGTGTGTTGCAGGCACTCCGAGGCCTGCCTCCTCTGGTGGAGGCTTCTTTGACAATGCAGTCGGGGCCCAGTTTGCCAAGAGGTCTGAGACCCCTACCAGAGCTGCCTCCCCAAGGCCTACCTCCCAAAGGCCTTCCTCCTCCAGGCCTACCTCCCCCAGGCCTACCTCCTCTGGCGGAGGGTTCTTTGACAATGCAGTCGGGGCCCAGTTTGCCAAGAAGTCTGAGACCCCTACCAGAGCTGGCTCCCCAAGGCCTACCTCCCAAAGGCCTACCTCCCCAAGGCCCACCTCCCCAAGGCCCACCTCCTCTGGCGGAGGGTTCTTTGACAATGCAGTGGGCGCACAGTTTGCCAACAGATCTGCATCCCCTGCCAAGGAATCACCCAGACAGACTTCCCCTGCACCTGCTCGCCCTTCTTCAGGTGAGCTATTTGCTGTGCTCTGCTCTGCTGTGCTCTGCTCTGCTTGCAGTCAACATGAATTGCAGCCAAAGCTATAATTGCAGCTGGGTTGTTATGGGTTTTGATTTGCGCCACGTGGAGCAGCACCCTCTTGACTGTAGAAAGCAGCAATTTTAGGGGCAACTGAGGTGGGAAGAGGGGGGGGGGGGGTCCTTTGCTCAGCGTTATGAAAGGCAACTGCATCTTGCTGAAAGTCATCGTGTATGCTCAGCATCAGCTTTGCATCTGTGAACCATAGCCTTGAGTCACTCAACTTGCATGTTGCAGGCGGATCAAGGCCTGCCTCCTCCGGTGGAGGCTTCTTTGACAATGCAGTTGGGGCCCAGTTTGCCAAGAGGTCTGAGACCCCTACAAGGGCTTCATCCCCAAGGCCTACCTCCCAAAGGCCTACCTCTCCCAGGCCTACCTCCCCCAGGCCTACCTCTTCTGGCGGAGGCTTCTTTGACAACGCAGTGGGTGCACAGTTTGCCAACAGATCTGCATCCCAAGCACCCAAGCAGGCTGCCCCTACCCCTGCTCGTCCTTCATCAGGCAAGTCCCTTGCTGTGCTGCTGCCTTCTAGGGAAAAGCGTTTGCCATCATAGCTGGTCTACAAGAATGCCCCACACGCAGCAAAGTAGCTGCATCTCCCTTGTGCACATGCGCAACGCCAGCGACCTTTTGAGAAATGGCACGGCATCATGGAGGACAAATATCAAACAGCAGTAGTATGCAACAGACACCTTGTTGCTATGATGTGTGATGTATGCTAAGAGCTACTCTGCTGTCATGGACTATGGCGCTGAATGTTTCACAACTGTGTTGCAGCTGCTTCGAGGCCTGCCTCGTCTGGTGGAGGCTTCTTTGACAATGCAGTTGGGGCCCAGTTTGCCAAGAGGTCTGAGACCCCTACCAGAGCTGCACCCAAGCAGTCTGCACCAACCTCAAGGCCTGCCTCTTCTGGTGGAGGGTTCTTCGACAATGCAGTAGGTGCACAGTTTGCAAAGAAGTCTGAGGCCCCAGCAAGGGCTGCACCCAAGCAGGCTGCACCTGCTCGCTCTTCATCAGGCAAGTGTCATGCTGTCATGCTTGCTTGCAGCAAGAGCATGTCTTATAACGGCACCGTGGCCAGCCAGCCTGCCTGTGTAGTGGTCGCACAGCAACGTAAGAGCAGTTGTCTCTTCTTGAACGAAGTGGGGATGCATTCCTATGGTGAATGGCTTCACACTGCAAGGCAGGACATCCTCCTGGCCCTTCATATACGCTCAGGGGCACATGCAATTCATTCTATTCAACAACCTGTCCATCTGCTGCAGGCGGTTCAAGGCCTGCCTCCTCCGGTGGAGGCTTCTTTGACAATGCAGTTGGGGCCCAGTTTGCGAAGAAGTCTGAGACCCCTACAAGGGCTCCCTCCTCAAGGCCTACCTCCCCAAGGCCTACTTCCCCAAGGCCTACTTCCCCAAGGCCTACCTCGTCTGGTGGAGGCTTCTTTGACAATGCAGTCGGGGCCCAGTTTGCCAAGCGGTCTGAGACCCCTACAAGGGCTACCTCTGCACCCAAGCAGGCTGCATCTGCTTCTTCAGGCAAGTGTGCTTTGATCTTGTGTCCTCAGCAGAAGCGTCTTCATTTACGGTGTTGCAGCCAGATTGCATGGGTAATGACAAGCAGCTTTGCAT
>JAYKYS010000676.1:0-10000 GCA_036924285.1 Asterella californica
CCTCCTCCCGATTCATTAATGTTGCGGAGGCTCTCCCGATATTCCATTCCGATGACTTCAACGCAAAGTATGATTTAATTCAGAGGCCTTTAAGCCTACATTTTTTACCCGATGGTAACTATTCCGGTGCCGATGGTTTTCCTCCTCCTCCCGATTCATTAATGTTGCGACGGCTCCCGATATCTTATTCCGACTACTTCAACGCAAAGTATGATTTTATTCAGGGCCTTTAAGCTAAATTTTAGACTCGATGTAACTATTCCCGTGTATTTGATAATGTAGCGATGGTTTACGATAATGTAGCGATAATGTAGCGATGGTTTACTTTTCCCCGGTGGTTTATTGTCTCGCGGAGTTGATTTTTTCTATGAAATTCTCCATCATCGATAAACATTATTCCTCCCTCGAACTTTTACCTAAACCATGTTCATGCCTCAACAACTGGCTATTATAAACTTGGATACCACCATTTGCAGCGTGATGCGGTCATACCAGGGCCACGCCACCAGATCCCATCAGAACTCTGCAGTTAAATGCCCTTGGGCCGGAATAGTACTGGGATGGGTGACCTCCCGGGAAGTCCCGGTGCTGCATCCAATTCTTTTTTCCTTTTTTTTACGAATTAATTCTTTGGCAATCGAACAAATATATTACGCTGCCAGGCACTAAACTAATTAATTACTCGTGGACTAATGTTCTTTTCATTTTTGGACGTGAATTGATTCTTTGGTACTGAATAAATTAATTGCTCGTATGTATGTCTGTTTTTCTTTCTTCCAGCATAAAATAACCTTGAATACGGAACCCATTAGTTTATCATAATAAATCCAAATACCGTAGTACATATTTCATTACTCTATGTGACGTTGATCTATGTCACCCCTTACTTATTCATAATACATCCAAATACCGTAGTACTTCTTCCATTACTCTATATCACTTCGATCTAAGAACCCATTACTTATTCATAATACATCCAAATACCGTAGTACTTCTTCCATTACTCTATATCACTTCGATCTAAGAACCCATTACATATTCATAATACATCCAAATACCGTAGTACTTCTTTCATTACTCTATGTCACTTTTAACCCATTAGTCTTTCATAGCAACCCATTAGATATACATAATAAACCCAAATATTGGACTGGCTGGTCCAGTAACCTTGAATAACCTTGAATATGGAACCCATTAGTTTATCATAATAAATCCAAATACCGTAGTACTTCTTTCGTTACTCTATGTGACGTTGATCTATGTCACCCATTACTTATTCATAATACATCCAAATACCGTAATACTTCTTCCATTACCCTATATCATTTCGATCTAAGTAACCCATTACTTATTCATAATACATCCAAATACCGTAGTACTTCTTTCATTACTCTATGTAACTTCGATCTCTTTAACCCATTAGTCTTTCATAGCAACCCATTAGATATACATAATAAACCCAAATATTGGACACTTTTTCCATTACTCCATGTAAGTTGTTGTATTTAAACTTTTCTTTGTTCTATTTACACCTATTTACTACTTGTGTACTTAAAATACATGTATCCGCAATTGTCAAAGAGTTTATCATGTTTGCCTATTACGTTTCAAATGTCACTTAACACCCCTTCATAAAAAGTGTGAGCAAAAAATTGATGGTGGAGGGTTTAACTTTTCTTAAGAACAAACTTGGTCCTTCTTTGCTTCTTTCCGCGTATATGTAAATCTGCCGGTTGTATCATTTCTATACTTTGCATGTGGTTAGCACACGTAGTTGTTAGACCCTTCAAGGATCCATATCTGAATTTCTCACCTTCAGTTTATTTCAATCAATATCACATATATACAGTTTGGAGCTCATTTATTTTATAGAAACTATTTTCATGGATACTCATTTGTAATATCCCATCATATGGACACTTCACACTCACTATGTCATGAATCATATGTACTTAATAAATGATTATCGTGATCATATAGTTTTGGATTACTCGATCATCCTCTATAGCGATTAGTTTTGATCAGGACTGTGCGCACAGCTCTCCCTCTTTTGTTTAGGGTTCCTCAGTTGATCAAATATAGAATCCAAGTGACAGCTTAACAACATACTGTACTATCCATTGTTTATTCAACTGCAATTAAAATAATTTAGAAGCCAAAGTCAGTTTCAGATGAGAACTGATCTAAGACTCTGAACCTCTAAAAAGTGATTACAGTTGATTCTGAGTTGAACACATTCACATGATGAACTAACTATATCTATTATCACTAAAATAATTCAGAAGCCAATATCACTTTCTTATGAAAATTAATCTAAGACTCTGAACCTCTAAAATAAAGTGTCTTCTGAATAAAAATTTATATTCCATGTCATCGGTATATATATTATGATTTTCTCTAACAATACTCTGTAAACTCCATCTTACACATATTACTCTGACGTTTGTATTAGTATCCTAAACTTTTAGGATCAAGACTTCATATATAGCCAAATGTCACATTCTTATACACCCTCGGTTTTTCAAATATGAATTACAAGTGAGAGTTGAGCAGATTCACACTGTCAAGTAACTATATCTACTATCACTAAAATAATTCAGAAGCCAAAGTCAGTTTCAGACATAAATTAATCTAATACTGTAAAGTTTCAACTGTAACATCTCTATGAATTAAAATCATTATTTTAGATCGCTTATCTGAGTTTTGTGATTTTCCATCGAATCACAACTTATCAATCAGATCTTTCATGTTTACCGAAGTACTATACTTGCCTATTTAGGATTATATACTTCAAACAAGGTCTTTCACTCTTGTTTATACACTCTGGGTTTTTCATATCTAAGTTACTAGAGACAGTTGGACATATTTACTAATCAACTAACTATGTCAATTAACAATTAAAATAATTCAGAAACCAATATCAGTTTCTGCCAACATTTAATTTCTGCAACATTAAACTAAATTTTTCTGTGAATTAAAACTTGAACTTTATATCATTTATGCATTTATTAGGATTTCTTCATACAATGAGCCTCTATTAACAAGATCTTACAACATTTACTCATACTTTTGCCAAAGTACTATTTTAATTCATGGAACTCATCTATGCTTTTCAATTAAATCACTCAATTTTTCACTATGGATTATTGACATCCTTCTCTGTCTTTTCAAGTATTAAAGATTAACATGTATCTTAAAGATTCCTCAGAATTACATGAGTTTAAACCCTACGCTATTTGCATATGATATTTCATGTTCATGTCTAACCCTCAAACTTAAATGGACATGTGCTATCGTTCTGATATCTTGCATATGGTCAAGATAACCAAGTTGAACGTGCTTTATATTTGAATTTAGTTCCAATATAAAATCAATCTATTTGTATACTGTCTCCATGTTCGGTTTTCCTATGTACCATTTAAAATGAATTGTTTTGTAGACTATACTTGAGTATATCCTTCCATGTATTCCCTTCTTATAATACTCGAGGTACTGACTTCTCATATGTCACATTGCATCTTTCTTTTCCATTTGATCATATGTATAACTTTATGAAGAGTTTAAAGGAGTCCAACTTGATAAAGTATTACATGATTCAAATAATTCGAACACGCTCCGTTTCAATGCTCAACCTGATTTATTCTATCAATCATTTATCCTCCATACGTGAGTTTTTTCAGTGTCCAGAACAGATTGAATATTAATCATGTTGAGTTATAAAGTCCAGCTTGACTACTACATACTATATGTGTAGGTGAATCTAAATATGTATTAATCTGAATATAATTACTATATGTGTTTATATTCATAGTTTATACATATAGTTTGATATACATTTGGTTTTAATTGATTAACCATACTTCTCCTAACAGATACAAGAAGATACTTCTCAAAGTGACTTATGATATTCTTACACGAATTTATGTCTTTAAACCTTAAGCTACTCATAATATCTGTTCATTTCTAACCCTATATAACTAAAATGCACATATAGTGTCATTTTTATATTACGTGTAACACTTTAATCTTCTTTATATATCAAATGGTTTATGCATCTGATCTGACTTTCGTCAAATAATAGCATTATATTCATTTCATCTTATTATGTTGAGCAGTACGAGGATTCATGACTAACATCTCAGCTGTTAACGTCAACAACCCTTAACCCTCAACTGATAATGTTCTCCATTCTTGATTCATTTATCTTGCAGTAGCATTGAACACCTATGTTTTTTAAACTTTACTCAAGCGAACAACCACTAATATTTTCTGTACTCCCTTGGTTTTTTGTTGTTGTCTTTAATCTATGTCTTGAATATTTTAATAACTTCACTAGTCTAATATATACAAAAGAATTTGGTATAAGTTAGATTCTAGTGAGTAACTTTACTTGTTCTCTCAATAGAAAAAAAATCACAAGAAATTCACATCAACTTGACTTAGATGACAATAATATTACGGTTCAATTACTCATGGGAAGTCCTAGACGATAATAAAGTTAAGTTTGAACTTCAACTTTTGTGTTCTCGTGTTGTTAAAACTCTATAGTATCAAACTTTAATTTCTTTATATATTCTGATGTTTCGTCAAATAATACCCATTATATCAATTTAATCTTATTATATCCAAGTAGTATCATGATTCATGATTTTCTCTTCTCTTAACGTCAACAACCCTCAACTGATAATTTTCTTCATTCTTGATTTATTTATCTTACAATAGCATTTAACATCATGCTTTTTAAACTTTAATCCAATTTATTATTGGATGTATTGTATTATGTTAAAGTACTGATACTTCGTACTCGTCATTACATCTTCCCTTTCCATTAACTCATATAAATGTTGATTCAAAGTTTAAATAAAATATGATCTCTATATCTCTTCCACTAATATTTTCTCTACTCTCTTGGCTTTTCCTATTGACTTTAACCATATGTACTGAAGTTCATCTTTATACGTATCATTACAATTTTCTCTTTTCTCGTATAGTAGTTTATTCATTGTTAAAAACAAGCAAGATCTTGATATAGGTTTGAAAATCAAGTCCAGCTTAACTACTATATTCAAAAGAGTTTGATATATATTCACTTTTAATGAGTCGCTTATCCTATCAAATACAACAACTTAAAGATCAAGACTGGTCTCACTCAGATGTCATTAGAAATGTCATTTAGATGGTTTCTGACCCTTTTACACTGGAAACATTCCTCTGAAGTATAAACCGTAGATATTCATAGTGTTCATTCCTAACCCTAGAACCCTATTCATACACATGTAGTATCAATTTAATATCAGATGTTTTTGAAACTTGTGGTACCATATTGTAACCCTACATCTTTCTCTTTTTGGTTTATCATGTAGAACTTGGTTTCAAAATATTTAACAAATATAAGTAGAATTAGTTGATTAAGTATTACATGATTCAAATAATTAGAACACGCTCCGTTTCAATGCTCAACATGATTTATTCTATCAATCATTTATCCTCCATACGTGAGTTTTTTCAGTGTTCAGAACAGATTGAATATTAATCATGTTGAGTTATAAAGTCCAGCTTGACTACTACATACTATATGTGTAGGTGAATCTAAATATGTCTTAATCTGAATATAATTACTATATGTGTTTATATTCATAGTTTATACATTTGGTTTTAATTGATTAACCATACTTCTCCTAACAGATACAAGAAGATACTTCTCAAAGTGACTTATGATATTCTTACACGAATTTATGTCTTTAAACCTTAAGCTACTCATAATATCTGTTCATTTCTAACCTTATATAACTTAAATACACATGTAGTGTCATTTTTATTTACGTGGCACGTATGTATAGTAGTTAAGCTGGACTTGATTCATAAATCTCACCATAAATCTCTTGGATAACAATAAGATGATATTTCACTAATGAGAAGTTTACAACAATAAATAGTTAGGCCTCACCTTTATCTTTTGTATTTTCTTGTTCGTAAGACTCTAGATTATCAAACTAAAATTTCATTTATATACTAAATCGTGTCTTAGGTTTCATCAAATAATACCATTATATTAATTTACATCTTATAGGTTTTAACTATTACTTAGACTGTTTACCGAAGTTCTACCTTAATTCATGACATTCATCTCTTCACTTCACGAATATAACCCTCAACTGATAACCTCTCTCCGGGAAAATTTACTTATTAAGCTTTTCTGACCCTAAAACTTAAATACATAATCCCAATAGCGTTCTGATATGTGCATATGGTCAATCTACACATGGTTCAATTTCTAAATTTAAATAACTTGACAATTATTCTAAATATATTTTATATTCACTTAACTGAATATCACATGTAGTCCATCATATATACTTCATATACCTTCAGGCTAGATCTTAAAGACACATGTAATGTCGGTTTAATATTTTGGATATGGTCATCTATACACCAATTAAAGCTATATATTTATACATCTGGTAACATATAAGGATTTCAATAAGGAAATCAACTTGAACATAAGTTGTATTCTGTTTTCCATGTTTTATTGTTCCATTTAATACCGAGATGTTTTTGAAACTTTACTCCAAGATATAGATCCCATTATTACACATATACTTCTTACTTTTCATTCTCTGCATGTAGTAGTTCATACTATATGTCTTTCTATGTAGATTTACTATCAATGATAGATGTTTGAGAAACTTTACCCTTGAATGTATTCTTTTAAAATACATTGATAAGAAGATATACTTGTCATGACTTTTATATATGTATATAAGGTTATATCTTTCTTTCTCATACTTGACTAAAACAAATGAAAGGTATTTAGGTTGAATTATCAAGTCCAACTTGACAACTACATATTAAGTATAGTAGTAGATTATTTACATCACGAGAGTTAGGTATATCTTAGGTTTTAATGACAAGCAGTACTTATTCTATCGACTCAAGAAAATCGCACCAATATCACTTAGAGGATAGTAATGCGATGGTACTGTTTGCAACTACAGTATATTTAATTCTCAACTTCATTTTTGAATTCTCTTGATTTAAGACTGACTCTCTATAGTATCAAACTTTAGTTGTTTGTGAATTAATATTATATGTAAGATAGTTTATGACTTTTCTCATCAATAAGACCATCTTAATTTGTTCTTAGAGTTTAATTCAGCCTTAGTACCAAAGTACTATAATCTGATATACATTGGTTCTTGATTAAGAACCTTTCCTAATAATTGATAATATTCTTTTTGGATATTATCATATATACACCAGTTCAAGATATACATAGGGTAACATATAAAGATTTGAATAATAAAATCAATCTGAATAAAAGTTGTATTCTGTTTTCCATGGTTCACTGTTTCATGTACATTTAATACCCAGATGTATTTTAAATTAGAAACTCTACTCGAAAATATCCATTCCATTATGACACTAATACTTAAAACTTGTCATGCTCTGCATGTAGTAACTAATACTGTAAGTTTTTGATGTAGCATTTACTATCAATGATATATATTTTAGAAACTTTATTCCAATATACTCTTGGATGTATTGTTTTACGATACATCAAAGAATATACTCGTCATGAATATCACTTAGGACCCTTTTGTAATAACTGGTAATGTTCTTTTTGGATGTTATCATATATACACCAGTTCAAGATATATACAGAGTAAAGATTTGAATAATAAAATCAACCTGAATATAAGTTGTATTCTGTTTTCCATGGTTCAGTGTTTCATGTACGGTTTAATACCCAGATGTTTTTTAAATTAGAAACTCTACTCGAAGATATCCATTCCATTATGGCACTGATACTTAAAACTTGTCATGCTCTGCATGTAGTAATTTGATACTGTATTTTTTTATGTAGCATTTACTATCAATGATATATATTTTAGAAACTTTACTCCAATATACTCTTGGATGTATTGTTTCACGATTCATCCAAAGATATACTCTCCATTATGAAAATGATACGTAATACTTGTCATGCTTTGCATGTAGTAATTAATACTGTGTATTTTTTGTGTAGCATTTACTATCAATGATATATATTTTAGAAACTTTACTCCAATATACTCTTGTTGTATTGTTTTACGATACATCAAAGGATATACTCGTCATGAACTTTCTATGCAACATTATATCTTTCTTTTTCGTGTTTGACTAGAACAAATAGAAGGTAGATTTAGGCTGAATTATTGAGTCTACATTGACAACTAAATACTAAATACTATGTGTAGTAGTAGATTATATATATTACGAGAGGTTTGTATATCTTAGGTTGAAATATCCTTTATTCTATCTATTCAAGAAACTGAGATGAAACTTAGACGACAATAATATGATGGTCTTGTTTGCAACTATGTTATAGTTCTCATCTTCATCTTTGTATTAGAAGTTTTATTCAGACTTAGTACCAATTTACTACCAAAGTACTATCTTAACTCATGACTTGCATCTCTTCTCTTCGAGAACATTAACAACCATGTACATCTCTAAGTACTAAGTACTTTTCTGATCTGCATAGTAGAATACATAAAACACATTATCTTGTTTATCAACATTTTAGTGGCAGATTTACCAACAATGAGTTAAATTGAGTTTGAATTATCCTCCCAACTATTTCATCAAATACAAGAAATTCTACTCATCAAATATCACTCAAGACCTATTTGCAATAACTGGTAAACTCACAAGTATATTCATGAGTTTATAAGGTAATATTTCGTTCTAACCCTAAAATACACAAGCCCAATAACGTTTTGATGTTTTGCATATGATCAGTCTAAACAAGTTCGTGCATCTCAACGTTAAAATAATATAACCAATCCAAATGTCTAGATGCGGGGATATTATCATATACATATATTCCACATAACAACTTTCATGTTTCATTCTAGCATATTACATATTAGCTTGATTCAAGGTTTTAATTAAGTCGAAATATCAAGTCTAGCTTCACTACTACGACTACAAATAATGAAACGGTCTTATTGACAGTATAAGTACGGATGATCATTAAAACTAAACGGGTATCTCACTATCTTATATACGCAGTACTTTCAAAATAACTATGTGCTAAAATAATACAATATCTATTTTTTCCACCTACTATCATATAACTTAGAAGAAAATGTGCATGGATCTCTACGTCGAGAAGAAAATTCATTATTAATTACTTTGTAGAAATAGCTGTTAGAAAAACAGTGTTGTCTATATGGAAAGAATTATCCAAATGGGTTTAGTACTAAATGAAGATAACATATTTCTAAAAGACAAGTTTGAGATAAAACAACCCGTTAGAACATCTACATATTCTATTAATATTAGAGACTTAAAATAAAGACAAGTCAACTTATAAATTCTCTCTCCTTGAGAATAATAACGATGTAAAATTGGTTAAACTTTTGATGATATAATATCTTACTTATTCTGATATTATATCACCAAAATATGACACATTTATTACCACTAAATGAATGGTTCTGATCTTTACTGTACATTTTAGCACATATATAGATTATTGATAAAATCATGGAGAATATAAATGCAGATAAATAAATTTATAAGTTCTCTCGCCCCGAAAATAATTATGGTTCGAAGTATAAAATTAATAGATTTCTTGGTGATGTAATATCATTCTTAACCCATCGTTTTATATTTTTCCAGGATTTTCTGTCTAATTATCAGTTGAAATTATATTCGGCTGATTAAACCGTCCCCATTTGACCTGAAATTTTCCCCTCGGGTAGCTCGAGAGTAGTCCTCACACCTAAAATTTATTTGAGCCAATTTCATCGAGCCACCTTCGAGATCTGGAGTGATCTGTACCCACGTGTAGGCAGTGGAGACTGTTTTAGTGAATCTGGGTCACTTATTCGTGAGCGAGAATTTAATCCATAAGCCAATGACCCTGAAATTCACCATGCACGTGCCCCAACTGAAAACAGTCCTTGTGAAAAAAGAATTAATGCATTCTGAATCTAAATGGCCGAGTTATCGC
>JAYKYS010000676.1:20000-27720 GCA_036924285.1 Asterella californica
ACCGTACAGAAGTAGAAACAGCCAAGTTCTTTAGGGTTGGGGTACTTTGAATAATAACAATATTCTGTTCATATTTTAGTTAGGTTTAACCCTTATCGCACGTGGGAATGGGTTCTGAATAATAACAATATGTTCACATTTTAGTAGTTAGTCTTTAGGACAAGGTCTTTGTTTCGCTAAGTGTTGGGGTGTAGAGGCGGCTGCCACGTGTCCTCATGTGTGTGGTCCCAGCGGTTTTTTGTTATGTGACGAGGTGTTTATCGTTCGCACGTGCGAAACAAGGTGTTTTGGTGTGTGGAGGGTCGAAAATTACCATCTACTTCCGTGGGGGGTGGGTTGAGAGTTCTCACGTGCCACGAGTTACTTCAAGGGAATTTAAGATTATTATTATTATTATTATTATTATTATTATTACTACTACTCTGTTTGAACTCTAAAATTCTAACCCGCACGTGAGAACAAGGCTTTTTCTTTTCTTCTTTCTTTTGACCAAGTGTTGGAAGTGGGTGCCACGTGGACGCACGTGTGAGGGAAAACCTAGACCTCGAAAACGGCCATCTATACGGATTTTTCTTCTCGTGTGGAATTCCAATGCCACGTGGCCATACGTGTGGAAAGGTTTTCAAGAAATGTGAACCGTAATAAATCTACCACGTGGCACTCTCTCATTCGCAGTACTCCTTCATTTTTTAGGAGATGGAAATGAGTACCTCTTATGTACTCAGAAAATCCCTTTCCCTGAATGTTGGAAGTAGGGATGTTGCCACGTGTCAACACGTGAGGGTGCTCTTATATCGCCAGAATACTCGAAATTTATGCGGAAGTATGATTTCCGTCTAAATGTTGGGTTGGATGCCACGTGGACTTACGTGCGGAGTCCCACTCAATATCCCTTATTCTTTTGACACGTGGCAGTGTTCTGCCACTCATATCCAAACCTGGAATGGACAAAATGCCAACTTGCCACGTGGATTAGCCCGCAGGTGTGTCCGAACACAGAAAATGGCCAAGGTAAAAAGGAACACCAAATTCAATTATTTAAATATTATTCTTTTTTATTATTTCTAATTTTATTTATTTATCTCTTATTCATTTATTCATTCTTTAATTTTTATCTATTTATTCTTAATTTTTATCTATTTATTTATCTATTTACTCAATTAATTCAAATTTACCTGGTTCTTCTCTCTCATTGGGCCACGCCACACGTACGAAGGCGGGCTCTAACCTAGTTAGTACCGCTGGCAACCTCGTACGTACAGAGGCAACCACGGTCGGATGGGTTGTGGTTGTGGAGACCACACTGTCTCGGGTTGTGTTTCTCTGGATCATCCGCGGGACCAGCCAGACCGCCCGCCCTTTGGTTGGGAGACCACCCTTACACCCTCCACTACCCCAACCCATCCACCCGGAGGGAGGGTTGTGGGTTACGTGGTCCCAGATCTGATCTGCTCGCTGATCCATCAGAGACCCTACTTTACTCCAACCCCGCCCCGCCCCGCCCAGATCAACCCCAAAAAGGTATTGACTCTTAACTCCATCAATGCCCAAAATGGTCCCATCTCTGATCCTTCCCTAAACCCTCGCCCCGACCAAAATTGATCCACGGCCGGTTCGATGGTCCCAGAATTGGTTCCAATACTCCAGGCTTCTCATGCCCGTGGTCCGACACTCGATGTACAAAGCATCTCTAGGCTGCTCGGGTTGCTGGCTCCAGAAAATGGTCCCGATGGTCCTCACCGGCTCGCCTAACTGCTTTAGCGACTAGTTAGTCTTGACTATCTTTAGCCCAAGTTCTCGGAAGGGTTCCGACAAGGAGAGAATGGTCCCGGTTGCCCTGTGCGTGGTCCGACAAATGGTCCCGGTGCGACACACGATGGCTCGATCTCGATCAGCGATGGGACCCGGATTACTTTTAACTACGGGCCAACTAGCCTTAGTCATGACTATCTTTAGCCCAAGTTTCCGGAAGGGTAACGAAGTTATGCTCCCGATAAAGACAGTGCTTAACTGTACTGGCCCGGTGTCCGACAAAGGCTCCCGATGCGAGAGATACCCCATTTGACCTTTAGCTACGGCCAACTACCGTTAGTCATGACTATCTTTGGCCCAAGTTCTCGGAAAGCGATTCTGAAGCCATTTAGGCATTACAAAAGGATAAAGAGTACCCTTACTCCTCCATTTTGGGTACGAACCGCCTCGTTAATCATTCCAGGGTAAGGCTAAGTAAAATACTTGCGATTTCTAGTGGGAAATAAATACAACACACCCCCTTTCAGCTTGTATCTTTTCAATCCCGTGTTTCTCCTTTGTTTCCTTCTGCTCTCTTAATTTATTTGTTCCTTGTATCATGTATTATGTGTTATATTTGATTTTTCCCATGCTTTTTTACATATTCCCTTCTTCTTGTTTCCTTCTTAAATATTTCCGGTACATTAGAGGAACAAATTATTACTATTGCTTCTACTTTTAAATATTTCCTTATTACGAACTTAATGCTTTATTCAATCTACTGCTTTGCTTTTATTATTGCATCGACTTTGTTATTGCTATAACTTTGTACTATTTCCTTCTACGAATTTCTCAAATTCCAGAGGAATAATTTCAACTATTTGTTGCTAATACCTTTTCAGTATTTCCTTCTACGCTTTCTCAGAAAAATAAATTGAACCGTCTTCTTCACTTTTTAGGTTGCTATAACTTTATCTTTGTTAAAACATCTCCTTTTAATATTTCCTTATACGAACTAGGCTCGCACTTACTCGCGAAACAATTAGCTTCGAGGGGTTCGAGCAATTGTTCATCCTCCTCCTCTCGATATTTATGATTTGTTAATGTTGCTGCGGCTCTTGATATCCCATTCCTTTGACGAAAACGCAAATAATGATTTGGCCCAGGGGCCTTTAAGCCTTAATTTAAAGACCCCATGTAACTATTTTCGTGGAGCCCGATGGAATATTCTTTCCCGATTGTGTCCTACGGCTCCCGATAGAGCGATGCTTTCATGCTGCGACGGCTCCCGATATTAAATTCCTTTGATTTCAACGCAAAGTACGATTTAATTATAACTATTTTTCCTGGAGGCCGATGGTTTAATTTTCCATGATGGTTTCTTCCTCCTCCCGATATTAATTAAGTTGATTTTTCCCCTTGCTTTTCAGAGGGACCCTAATTTAACTAACCCTATTAATTAATTGCCTACAACTTAGGGTGAATAAATTATTGCTATTGCTTATTTATTATTTCTTTCTACGCTATTTTCGGAACAATCAATCAAACCGTTTGCTTCACTTTATTACTATACCTTTAACTTTAAATATTTCCCTTTAACGAACTTCTCCGGTTTAATCCCATCCCTTTTAATTCAAAATATTTCCCTTTCCACTGAACTTGATTCATAATTTAGGCCCGTTTTTACTCCCGAAACAAATTACTCAGAGGGATCAAGTCAAGTCCCTTTTGAAATTCCCCCTCCTCCCGAATATTAGCGATGGTTTAGTGTCGCGACGGGCTCATGAAATTAAATTCCATACGCTTCAACGCAAAAGTACGATTTAATTCAGGGGCTTCAAGCATTAATTTCTTACTCGGCCGTAACTATTTCCGTGGACCCGATGGTTTCCTTCTCCTCCCGATGTTTGGGGTTGCTTTAATTTTGTGACATGATCCCGAAATTCAATTCCGTTGACTTCAACGTAAATAACGATTAATTCAGTGCCTTTAGGCCGAATTTTTTTACTCGACGTAACTATTCCGGTGCCGATGGTTTTCCTCCTCCTCCCGATTCATTAATGTTGCGGAGGCTCTCCCGATATTCCATTCCGATGACTTCAACGCAAAGTATGATTTAATTCAGAGGCCTTTAAGCCTACATTTTTTACCCGATGGTAACTATTCCGGTGCCGATGGTTTTCCTCCTCCTCCCGATTCATTAATGTTGCGACGGCTCCCGATATCTTATTCCGACTACTTCAACGCAAAGTATGATTTTATTCAGGGCCTTTAAGCTAAATTTTACACTCGATGTAACTATTCCCGTGTATTTGATAATGTAGCGATGGTTTACGATAATGTAGCGATAATGTAGCGATGGTTTACTTTTCCCCGGTGGTTTATTGTCTCGCGGAGTTGATTTTTTCTATGAAATTCTCCATCATCGATAAACATTATTCCTCCCTCGAACTTTTACCTAAACCATGTTCATGCCTCAACAACTGGCTATTATAAACTTGGATACCGCCATTTGCAGCGTGATGCGGTCATACCAGGGCCACGCCACCAGATCCCATCAGAACTCTGCAGTTAAATGCCCTTGGGCCGGAATAGTACTGGGATGGGTGACCTCCCGGGAAGTCCCGGTGCTGCATCCAATTCTTTTTTCCTTTTTTTTACGAATTAATTCTTTGGCAATCGAACAAATATATTACGCTGCCAGGCACTAAACTAATTAATTACTCGTGGACTAATGTTCTTTTCATTTTTGGACGTGAATTGATTCTTTGGTACTGAATAAATTAATTGCTCGTATGTATGTCTGTTTTTCTTTCTTCCAGCATAAAATAACCTTGAATACGGAACCCATTAGTTTATCATAATAAATCCAAATACCGTAGTACATATTTCATTACTCTATGTGACGTTGATCTATGTCACCCCTTACTTATTCATAATACATCCAAATACCGTAGTACTTCTTCCATTACTCTATATCACTTCGATCTAAGAACCCATTACTTATTCATAATACATCCAAATACCGTAGTACTTCTTCCATTACTCTATATCACTTCGATCTAAGAACCCATTACATATTCATAATACATCCAAATACCGTAGTACTTCTTTCATTACTCTATGTCACTTTTAACCCATTAGTCTTTCATAGCAACCCATTAGATATACATAATAAACCCAAATATTGGACTGGCTGGTCCAGTAACCTTGAATAACCTTGAATATGGAACCCATTAGTTTATCATAATAAATCCAAATACCGTAGAACTTCTTTCGTTACTCTATGTGACGTTGATCTATGTCACCCATTACTTATTCATAATACATCCAAATACCGTAATACTTCTTCCATTACCCTATATCATTTCGATCTAAGTAACCCATTACTTATTCATAATACATCCAAATACCGTAGTACTTCTTCCATTACTCTATATCACTTCGATCTAAGAACCCATTACATATTCATAATACATCCAAATACCGTAGTACTTCTTTCATTACTCTATGTCACTTTTAACCCATTAGTCTTTCATAGCAACCCATTAGATATACATAATAAACCCAAATATTGGACTGGCTGGTCCAGTAACCTTGAATAACCTTGAATATGGAACCCATTAGTTTATCATAATAAATCCAAATACCGTAGAACTTCTTTCGTTACTCTATGTGACGTTGATCTATGTCACCCATTACTTATTCATAATACATCCAAATACCGTAATACTTCTTCCATTACCCTATATCATTTCGATCTAAGTAACCCATTACTTATTCATAATACATCCAAATACCGTAGTACTTCTTTCATTACTCTATGTAACTTCGATCTCTTTAACCCATTAGTCTTTCATAGCAACCCATTAGATATACATAATAAACCCAAATATTGGACACTTTTTCCATTACTCCATGTAAGTTGTTGTATTTAAACTTTTCTTTGTTCTATTTACACCTATTTACTACTTGTGTACTTAAAATACATGTATCCGCAATTGTCAAAGAGTTTATCATGTTTGCCTATTACGTTTCAAATGTCACTTAACACCCCTTCATAAAAAGTGTGAGCAAAAAATTGATGGTGGAGGGTTTAACTTTTCTTAAGAACAAACTTGGTCCTTCTTTGCTTCTTTCCGCGTATATGTAAATCTGCCGGTTGTATCATTTCTATACTTTGCATGTGGTTAGCACACGTAGTTGTTAGACCCTTCAAGGATCCATATCTGAATTTCTCACCTTCAGTTTATTTCAATCAATATCACATATATACAGTTTGGAGCTCATTTATTTTATAGAAACTATTTTCATGGATACTCATTTGTAATATCCCATCATATGGACACTTCACACTCACTATGTCATGAATCATATGTACTTAATAAATGATTATCGTGATCATATAGTTTTGGATTACTCGATCATCCTCTATAGCGATTAGTTTTGATCAGGACTGTGCGCACAGCTCTCCCTCTTTTGTTTAGGGTTCCTCAGTTGATCAAATATAGAATCCAAGTGACAGCTTAACAACATACTGTACTATCCATTGTTTATTCAACTGCAATTAAAATAATTTAGAAGCCAAAGTCAGTTTCAGATGAAAACTGATCTAAGACTCTGAACCTCTAAAAAGTGATTACAGTTGATTCTGAGTTGAACACATTCACATGATGAACTAACTATATCTATTATCACTAAAATAATTCAGAAGCCAATATCACTTTCTTATGAAAATTAATCTAAGACTCTGAACCTCTAAAATAAAGTGTCTTCTGAATAAAAATTTATATTCCATGTCATCGGTATATATATTATGATTTTCTCTAACAATACTCTGTAAACTCCATCTTACACATATTACTCTGACGTTTGTATTAGTATCCTAAACTTTTAGGATCAAGACTTCATATATAGCCAAATGTCACATTCTTATACACCCTCGGTTTTTCAAATATGAATTACAAGTGAGAGTTGAGCAGATTCACACTGTCAAGTAACTATATCTACTATCACTAAAATAATTCAGAAGCCAAAGTCAGTTTCAGACATAAATTAATCTAATACTGTAAAGTTTCAACTGTAACATCTCTATGAATTAAAATCATTATTTTAGATCGCTTATCTGAGTTTTGTGATTTTCCATCGAATCACAACTTATCAATCAGATCTTTCATGTTTACCGAAGTACTATACTTGCCTATTTAGGATTATATACTTCAAACAAGGTCTTTCACTCTTGTTTATACACTCTGGGTTTTTCATATCTAAGTTACTAGAGACAGTTGGACATATTTACTAATCAACTAACTATGTCAATTAACAATTAAAATAATTCAGAAACCAATATCAGTTTCTGCCAACATTTAATTTCTGCAACATTAAACTAAATTTTTCTGTGAATTAAAACTTGAACTTTATATCATTTATGCATTTATTAGGATTTCTTCATACAATGAGCCTCTATTAACAAGATCTTACAACATTTACTCATACTTTTGCCAAAGTACTATTTTAATTCATGGAACTCATCTATGCTTTTCAATTAAATCACTCAATTTTTCACTATGGATTATTGACATCCTTCTCTGTCTTTTCAAGTATTAAAGATTAACATGTATCTTAAAGATTCCTCAGAATTACATGAGTTTAAACCCTACGCTATTTGCATATGATATTTCATGTTCATGTCTAACCCTCAAACTTAAATGGACATGTGCTATCGTTCTGATATCTTGCATATGGTCAAGATAACCAAGTTGAACGTGCTTTATATTTGAATTTAGTTCCAATATAAAATCAATCTATTTGTATACTGTCTCCATGTTCGGTTTTCCTATGTACCATTTAATATGAATTGTTTTGTAGACTATACTTGAGTATATCCTTCCATGTATTCCCTTCTTATAATACTCGAGGTACTGACTTCTCATATGTCACATTGCATCTTTCTTTTCCATTTGATCATATGTATAACTTTATGAAGAGT
>JAYKYS010000677.1:0-27628 GCA_036924285.1 Asterella californica
TGGCCCCTGGGACCCCTGTCCCCCCCCCCCCCCCCCCCCTGTCCTGGTGACGGGACCGCCTTGTATGTCCCTGACTTGTACGGACTCTCCCTGGTGTGTGACCATCTCTTGATAATGCCCTCTTGCAACCCCCTCTTCTCTAAACACAGCACGCTGCCATGCACACAACAGAAGGTATAGCTTCAATTGGGTTGGACTCTAAAGAGCCTGCCATATCACACACACTGCACTGCTGTGTCTCATCATCAATTACTGTTGCTTCAGCGCCAAACTGTGTGCAACTTGCTGTACCTTGCCATTGTTGTTCAGAGTAACGATAAACTGCTACTATTGTTGTTATTTTGTTGTTGTTTGTGTTGCCATCCTGACTGTATTATGTCAATGTTGTTGCAATCACTACTGACATCAACGCATACTAGATAAGGGTATGGTAAACCTAAAGTCCTCTTGACTACAGTTCACATGGATGCGCAGCCATGCATCCATCCACTGCCCGTTGTTCCAAGCGGTTCTTGAGCTAGTCCTTTTACCTATAACTGCTCAAGTCTGTTCATTGCAGGCTGACACTGAATCAAGCCAGTGTGTCCATCAGTGCTGATGCGGTGCTCACAGCTATACGTGACTTCGGGGAACGCACTGCAAGGGAGACATGTGCAAGGGAAGAAGCCACAGGTCGCAAGGTCAGCTGCTTCCAGCGCTGCTCTCAACACAGCTCTTGAGTGCTGTTGCCAGGAGCTGTATTGCCGTTTGGAACCTCACTTTGACATGACAGGTGTGAGGAGGGATGGGGGGGGGGTTGGGGGGGGGGGGAGTGCATTAATGGGATGTGACAGGGGGGTAGAGGCCAGGGATGGCAGGGGTCACCAGCAGGGGTGACCTGCATGGGTGGACACAGGGGGGAAGGGTGCGCACTGACATACCATGTAGCAGGAGCTGCCGCCCCCAGCTAGTCTACTGCTTGGACGCAACAGCTCATGCCCTGAAGCTGCAAAACAGCACAGCCTGTTTGGCTACTTTGATTGAAGCACATGACATAGCCTCTAGTTGCTCAACTCTCAAACCCTCCAGTGGCCCCCAGGGCAGTAGACCGAGTGTGATCATCTTGGCAAGCAAACACAAAGCCTGGGGGAACCAGCAGTATACCTTACAAGCAGTAACACAAGCAGTACCACAAGCAGTGACATAAGCAGTGACATATGCAGTAATACATGCAGAAACACAAGCAGTTATACAGCAGTAACTGTGGTCTGCAGGAGGAGGGATCAGAGCCTCTGGATGTGCAGCTGCAAGTCTTGGAAAGCGTGTACACCTTTGCTGCCGGCAAGCTACACACCTTCAAGGTCAGTCACACTTGCCCCCCACACCTTGTCTCCGTCTGCATGTGTCTGCAGCCTACAGGACTGTCAAATGCATTTTCGATGTGCTTTATTGCATTGCTTCTGTCTGTCCTTCCCTCCCTGTGCATCTGTCCCAGTGTTTGCCTGTCCCCATCCCTTCCACTCAGCCTGCCTGCTTGCCTGTCTGCTTGCCTGCCTGCCCTGCCTGTGTGCCCCCATGTCAAGACACTTCAAGCAAGCAGCATGCAGCATTGGCAAAGCTCATGATACATCAGAGGACACCTTGTCATCAATACCTGAAATGTGTTTGGTATTGCCAACAGATTGCAGAAACTGTCACAGCTGCATCTAGGCAATGAAATGGAAGTGTCCTATGCAGCGTGTGACTACATTTACTGTTACTGTAAATCTTGCTACAATGTACACTGTACATTATACAGCTTGCTACATACACAGTCAGTGATGTGGGCATGCAGGGTAAGTTCAAACATGCAACCGGCAGTGTAATGGCGCAAGCCAACGCTCGTAACTACGCCCTTGGGGTAGAGGGGGTCAGCTATGAGGGCCCTCTGCGAGTGCGCCTCCCTGTCAAAAAGAAGCTGGATGCCGATGGCAGCTTCTCGTTTGAGATTCCCCTACCTAACCCTGACCGCCAAGTGCTGCTCAAGCGCTTTGCTGGAGGCTTCAAGCAGGCTCTGAGCTCGCCGCTGTCAATGCAGCAAGTGGCGACGCAGATTGCCACTCGGACCATGTCTTCACAAGCATCTGCAGGTTCAGGTGTGGCCAGTTCTGCTGTTGTGGCTTTTTGCAGTTTGGAGTCAATGCAAAGCTGTTGAGAATGATCTGCAACCAGTGCATGATGTGTTGCATTAGTCGTATCGCATGAGCATTGATTGCAGTAGTATTGAAGAAGAGCTGATGCCAACATAGCATCAATGTGGATGCCTGTAAACACATGGCATTGTTGAAAGCAAGCCAGCAGCATGCTTTGTTGGTTGACCTTGTAGTGGCTTCCCTCATGGTCATTTGTTGTGTCAGCACCGATGCTAGTGTCATTTTGCAACATTCACCATACATCGGCAGGGTTTGAACAGATCAGACTGCAAGCGCAGTCAAGCTGAGCTAGTCAGCAGCATATGGCTCCAGCCAGGCAGGTGTGGCCTTTGCACGAATGACAGCACCGCCACCTGCACCGATACAGCATGCTGCTATCACAGCAGCAGCGGTCATGCAGTACAACTCTACACAATCCTGCAAGCCTCTCTTAAGTTATCTGCCTCTGTACGATCAAATCTCTGGTGGTGGATGTAGTAGAGACGGCAGGCTCTGATGCTGACAGCGAAGAGGAGGTACTCCCTGACTGGGGCCATGAGATGACAGAGAAGCCACCACTGAAACTGGGCAAGGTCAGCTTTACTGACTGATGTGCTGCTGTTCGTAGCCTATGATGTATAGAAAACTACAAATATGCAAGGGATTGTCAGTATACCAGGTGCTGAAGCTCAGGTCCTCCCCCCATGAGGTGACAGCAAATTCAAGTACACGTGACTGAGGAACAAGGCGCAAGTCAAACATTACAAGCACAATGTATCTCGAAACAATGGCATGTTGAGGACAGCATCCACCATGTAGCGTGTGTCAGCAGGCCCAGTCTTGGTAGCACATCTCCACCTCATCATTGTGCAGGGGGAAGGCAAGCAATAGTTGGGTGTGTTTGCCTGTGCATCAGTGGCCTGACTTACAGTGCAGTATGCAACTGCTTTGGGTTTGTTATGCTGTACCCAGGTGGGGCAAATGCTTCAGGTGACGCTGCACATCTCTATAGCCAAACTATTGATTGTTGAGCAGCGGCCAGCCCAAGCAGGCACAAGAAGCAGGCTCGGTCAGGGAACCCCCCTCCCTGCCGCCCCCCACCCCCCTACCCCAAGTAAATACCCCGCTTAGATTCTAAATGTATATCAGTATGGGTTGCAGGTGATTGTGGATGGCATGAGAGTGCGTGTGGAGACTGGATCAACAGAGGATCTCCACCCTGCTGGCTGGCATCTCCCCTGAGACCATGGGTGGGCAATTTGCAGATGTGGCGTCTGGTGTGCTGAGCATGCTGGGCGACATGGCTTCCCTCTCTTTTGCGCGCTATCATACAGGTATGGCCCGCAAATCTTGCGTGATACACAGTTTGTATGCCTGCTGTCCATACAAGTTGCATGCCTGTTGGTTGTATCTGCAATGTGTCTTTCACGATTGTTACCCAGCTAGTGCTGCCATGTGTTGCTGATCTACCAGAACCTCTGGCAAGCCAATATGCAAAGCACAGTGGGCATGTCTAGGGTTGCTCATCTTAATGTAGTTGGTAGACAATGCCCTGATGTTCACCTGCCTTCACTGAAGTGCTGCACTTCAGCATCATGCAAGGTGACCAGATGCATGCAAAGCTCAATCTGCCCATTGCTGCTTACCTTGCCCGTGAGATTGTAGCAATTTAGGACAATTGATCGGCAAAAACGCCCCTGCTGCAGAGGATGGTAGCGAGCCCCATTTTGTGCTGAATATGGAGTCCAGTGATGTGAGCAATCTCAATGCAGAGCTAACACAGCTTGGCTTTAGAAGTGGTGAGGGGTGTCTCGCCAGGCCGTACCCTGCGCATTGTACAGGCAATTTCCAGAGCGGTCCTGCTAACCACTGGCATGTCCAAATCTGCAGTCAAAGCCTTTGATGCCAAGTTTGATTCATGGCACCGCCACCTGACCAAAAGAAGCACTGGATTTGGCTGTCTGCTTGGCTGCTGAAAGCAGTGTACGCCGTAAAAGCAATTCGGAGCCTTTGATGGTGCATGTGTTCTGGCACTTCTGATGATGCTGTTGGGACTAAGCCTGTGAGCCTGACTAATGAGATTGAGCTTGTCAGCATGATTCGCTCAATTAGGGGCGATGCACCCAGCAGGACGTAGGCAATTTTTTCATTGTATCAGTGCAACATTGCAGAGTGTAGCCATGAACAGATGAGCAAATGGCAGATGCAAATACATTGCGAACTGCCAGTCATCTCACATGGAACACATTGTCATTGCAGTCGATTGTCATTGCAGTCACAGCAGGTGATTGTCACAGCATTCAGTGTATACAGTGCAGCATCGATGGAATCAAAGGGTGCCATACATGATCTGTACATGTTTGGTACATAGATGACAGGTACAGCATGTCCATGTACATGCTCACCGGACATTTTGCCCCAAAAGCTTGCCTCTCACGTTTGCTTAACTCGTCACATGGAAGCATTGATCGGGAAATATTCAAATTGCTGCTGTTCGAGCTCAGCAACCTCAACATGTCAAGTGTCTAGACCTGACACATTTTACACAACATTCTAGTGCAGACAAATGACCATTTTGTATGGCACAGACAGCATGGTACGACTCCCATGAAGAAAAGTTGCATGAACACACAGCATCCTGCAGAGTCAACAAAGGCAAGCTAGTGCCTGGCATAGACAGTCTGATCTCTTTTAGGCCTGTCGCCTGGCTTGGCCTTGGCTGCTTCATGTGTGGCAAGCTCCCTTGGCACAGGCGACTGACAATCTTCCAGCAATTTCTTGAGATCAAAGAACACATCAGAGTCCTGCAAGATGTATGCCAGTCAGCCACTCACATAAATGATGTGTTTCATGGCACACAGACCCAACACTGCAACAAGAAGGAACAACAGCGATCATGCTCACAAAGGCTGTCAACGTTACCATAATTTGCCTTGACGACAACAAATGCTAGGGCATGCAATACACTCAGCGTCAGTGTTGGCAGGTGAAATGCAGTCAAAAGGTAGTGGCAGCACACCTGCAAAGTCAAGAAGGTGATGGCAGCTCCCTTCTTTCCTGCACGCCCAGTACGCCCAATGCGATGGGTGTATGCCTCCACTGTTGCTGGCATGTCATAGTTCAGCACCAAGGCAACGTCAGGCACATCAATACCACGCCCAGCCACATCAGTGGCAATCAGCACCGTGTACTTCTCCTCCCTGAACCCTGCCAGCCCCTGCTCTCGCTGGGTTTGATCCTTGCCACCGTGCAGAACACAGCAGCTGTAGCCCTGGGGCTCCAAGTGGCGGAACACATTGTCACATTGCTTCTTGGTGTTAACAAAGACAATAACACGCTTGTCATCCACATAGGACAGCTCATTGTCCAGCATAGAATGCTTCTGGTTCTCCTTGACCATCATGACGCGCTGAGTGACATTGTCTGGTGGCCCTGCTGCAGAGCCTATGGTGACTACAACAGGGGCGGCGTAGGTACTTCCTGGCTAGGCGCTCCACCTGGGGGGGCATGGTGGCTGAAAACATGTAGGTGGTTCTGTACACCTTGTTGGACTGCAGCTCAGCATCCTCTGCATCTGGCTTGAGGTTGGCTGAGGGCATGGCATCCAAACAGCCATGACCTGTGGTTCAAACCCATGTCAATCATGCGGTCAGCCTCATCCAGCACTACATAGTTGCACTGGTTGAGCACTGCATATGACTTCTCCAAACAGTCACCGAGCCGCCCAGGCGTGGCGATGATGATCTCACAGCCCTTGCGCAGCTTGAAGCCCTGGTCCTCAATGGACTGGCCTCCCACAACTGACACAATCCTGTAGCCGGTGTTGGCCGCCATTTTGACTGCTTCCTCCTCAATCTGCTGAGTCAGCTCTCGAGTAGGGGCCATGACAACAGCGTAGGGTCCCTCGGCTGCAATCTCCTCCGTCATCTTGGGCTGCCTCATGATGTAAACCAGCATGGGAAGGGTGAAGGCTGCTGTCTTGCCAGAGCCTGTTTCTGCTATGCCGATGACATCGCGTTGAAGCAAGCCGAGAGGGATAGCCGCCATCTGGATGGGGGAGGGCTTCTTGTAGCCCTGCTTCTCGATGGCCTTCATAAGGGGATTCAGGCAGGTTTGCCTCCTCCAGTTCCTGATGGGCAGGCCTGATTGGCCGCCCTTGTAGGCGATGTTGAAGTCTTCCCTGAAGATTCGCCAATCACGCTCTGTCATCTCTTCCCGTTTCTTCTCACTCCAGTGCTTCTCCTTGCGCATGTCCTCAAACTTGTCAGCCACACGCTTGCGCTCCTTGTCGCGCTCACGGTCTTCACGGGTCTCAATGATACCTTGGGACTGGCGGATCTTACTAATCATGGCGCGCTCATGCTCAGCAGCAAGCTGCATGACACAACCAACAGTCAGGGCATGCATGGGCCTGACCCTTGGCTGGAAGCAACAGTCACTGCATGTCACACTAGCACAATTGCCACTGCGGTGCAGCAAATTTTCAAATAAAGAAAGAACGCTGAGAAAGTCCAGCATTAGGGGTTTATCGTTGCCAACATACTATGGAACACACTGCCAGCCACACCTTGCTTTACTGCACCTACTTAATACTGATATTCAAATCCTTGCTCACACGTGCAAACATGCCAGAGTGCTCGATGCTGCCATGATACTGTGCTGTGACATCCAGATCCAGATGCATGACCTTTGTTCAATATCAGCTGTATTTAGGCCGACTCAATGACAGACAGACAAACCGACAGAGACAGCTTAGAAGGCTTGCTTACCTTCTTCTGCTCACGTCTGTCCACACCGGCACGCAGGCCTCTGCCAAAAAGCAATTGAGCCTCATGAGTGTTGTTGTATAGAGGATTCAGGTCTTTGGAGGTATCATCGCCTGCTTCCCAGTCAAAGTTGAACTTGAACTTCTCTGAGGGCTTCAGCATTTTCTTCTTCAGCTTTTCGCCACCCAGATACTGCTTCTTGATCATGTCAGCCATCTGCTGCCGCTCCCGCTCCTACAACAATGCAAGCATGTAAAGAGCCACACACAGCACCCAAACTTGCAACTATGATGTCCTGACATCACGTCATACAGTCAACAACAAGTATGCATTTGACTTGATTTACAATTTGCCTTTTGGCCTAGTACCAGCATGATTTGACGAGAAGACAGGACATCTCACAGAACGCATGTGCATGCACCTGTGGATGCCAAGGAAAAAGGAAGAACAGCAACTGCTGTGAGCTGTGCATGCATGCTGTCACAAGGAAGCTGCATCAAGGTCTACAGCACATCAATAATTCGCTTCATGAGTGGTACAAATATGAACTGGCAGGCACATACCTCCTCACGAGTTTTACGCTCAGCATCTCTGGCTTGATCAGCACGCCGTCTCTCCTGTTCCCTCTGCTCACGCTTGGCCACCGATTGGTAGTCTTCATGGCCCTGTTGCAGCTGAGCTTGCCTGCCAAGAAACAGACCCATGTTGCACAGTGGCATATGCTGAAGGCAGCATAACATGCTGGAGATGTGCCGTATTTTCAGTACAGGGAGAGCACAAAGCTCACGATGAGCAGCCAATCCTCATGCATACAGTCAAAGCATAAACGCGACAGGGAAGTTGAGAGGGGCCAGAAAATGCAGCATGACGTCAGAAGGGCCTGGAATGGCAGGGACAAGGAAATGTTGCTGTACTCAAGCCTAGTTGAGACAGGATAACAATTCAATGACGACCTGTACTTGTTGCAGCTGAGAAGCCTCAACTAGACGACCTGAGAACTGTAAATTCAGTGCGTCCTCACCTCTGCTTTTGCGACTCAACCTCTTCCTGCCTGCGCTTCAAGGCCAACTCTTCTCGCTCCTTCTTTGAGAGAAACTTGGGCTGCAGTCAGAAAGATATTGAGGATCTAACATTGTCCATGAGGAAGGGAACAAGCTTGTCATAACACACACCTTGGCGAGAGCTGCTTGTTCTTCTTGCTTCTTTTTCAACAGCTCCTCCAAAGACAGCGGTTCAGCTTTTTTGGTCTCAGCAGGTGCCGCATTGCCGTTTGGGGGTGGTGGTCCTGGCAGCGAGGCTGGTTGATCTGAGCTAGGCCTTCTGCTCTCAGTATGTTTATCTCTGCTTCTTGCTCTGCCGTTTGTCGTGAGCTCTGTCGGTGTCACGTCTGTGTCTGTCCCCCATCTTCCCTTTCCCTGCTGTGTCTAGACACTCTCACGTCCCTACTGTCAGACCGGGAGTGTTTGCTGCTTCGCTGAGCGTCCCTGTCCGATTTACCTGTAGCCCTGTCCTCGGGATCGCCTCTAGCAGCTTGCCTAGCAGCAAAATCTAGGGCTTTGCTCCTATCGGGCGAAGGATTGCGCTTGCTGCGTTGTCGCTCTCTGCTACGACTTCTGTGGCTTCGTTTGGCATCTCTAGCACTTTCAGCGGCCGGACTGCGCCTGCTTCTTTTGCTGTGCCTGTCCCTGCTTCTGCTTCTTTCGCGCTTGTGTGATCGCTCGCGGGAAAGCTCTGTTGCAGCCATGCCAGGCAGTTCTAGGTGCTGTCTGCAAAGCAATTCTGCTTACAACACTGGTATAGCAGAAGAAGAAGTTGTGTAAGCACAAACACACACAGAGCACACAGAGTGTCAGCCATCCCTGCGCGAGGGCCATGCTGATCTGATGCACAATGCAATGATGCACAATTGTTGCACCACCTGCCTGGTAAATTCTTTACAGAAGAAACCTCAAGTGTAATTTGGGCACTTATATATATTGAAAGTTGTGTGAACAGCATTCTGTCTGTTGTCCTACAAGATTATGTAAATGGTAGACTGTACTAGGTGTTGATAAGTCCCAGGTAAGGTAGTGGCGCACAAAGCTCATATGAAGCTCACATGCATGTCACAATGTTGTTGAGATATACTGTTAGACTGGACTATTACGGTCAAGTCATTCATGAATGTTTCTAGCGTTACATGACACCTAGGCCTGTACAGAGCAGTCAGCTACTGCATCAGCTGCAGTTTAGTACACCGCTAGCCAGGTCTCAGCGGCTTACTGAGTCCTACACACAGAGTTTGGTTCTCTCAACACAACACACAGCGATAACAAAGTGTCCGCTTGTGAATTCTACGCTGCGTTACTCAACGCAAGACTTGCACAGTCTTGTGCGATAATATAGCATATATGCAGTGCATTACTAATGATGAGTTACAATAATCCTTTGATATTGCAGTGCAGCTTCAGCAGAGCATCATAATCAGTAATAGCCGTGATGTAGCCAAGCCTGTACAACCAGCAATCCTCAGCCTAAGACTGTGCTTTGCCTCTAACAGCCACCTGTATGCATATGCATGGGCACATACTGATATTACATATATGTACTTCAACTGTATCATGGACTATCGGTCATGATACACGCAAGTACGCCACATTGGATCCTGCAGTCAGGAGGATTGGGTCTTGATTTTCATGTACAATAGAATCAATAGTGTACCACCATCAACCAACATTCCTGACTCTGCTATCAACACCATAGCCTTAAGTTTGCACTTCTTGCATGAGACAAAGTTTTTGGCTTACAGTTGCTCAGCATCCAGTGTGCTTATGTATATAGGCAGTAACACTGTGAGCACAACTACTATGCTATGTCATGTCATGTCAAGCCATCAAACAGCGTAAAGTCATTCGCTCCTGGACAAAATAAGCTTGCTAGAGACCTACTGCGCTGGTCATAATGAGCAGAGCTGAGTGCTGTCCAGGCAATATAACTGCTTCTTACACAGCGTCATCTGCAGGAAAACGTGCCTGATAGGCTTGCACTTGATGAAAGCGAGCAGAGTGAGATGCATCACCAAGCTGGCTGGTTGGGGTGTTGACACCTGTGGACTTGGCAGTTGATGTCATATGGCTGCTGATCTTGCGGTTAGTGCCAGGGTTGTAGTCCTTCAGTGGCACAATCATCTCAGCATCATCATCCGCCAGAGTGACCTTCCTGTATAACACAGTCAGCCTTGCCCCAGAAGAAAGCTTTGACAAGGTTCCAGGAGTTTGCCCTCAACAGCATTAAGCCCTCTTCTGCTACTCCAATACAGATATCTATCGATGGTACAGGTCTTTGCCACAGGGGCCAGATGTGTTCAACCTTCAATGAAGTCACTACTACTATTCTCACGCATGCATTGAACACAAGGAAGGTCTGCAGCATTACCACGGACACACTGCAACAATGCAACAGAAAAGATGTGGTGTTAACATGACAGCGTCACACTTGAATGGTGCCAGAACACTGGAGTAAGTGAATGCATATTCTTGTACCGAGTACATGGTCCTCACCTTGTCTTGATTGGTGGCTGTATAGGGATGCAGCAAAACTTGCACCTGACGGCCTTGGCTGAGATGGTCTCCATGCACTCTGGGCAAGTGGTGGGTGGGAAGAAATATGCAGCCAGCTTAGAGACTGCACATCAACGCAGTGGCGTCAGCAGCTGCAGGTGCTTAGCAGACTGCCTGTATCACCAGCTGGCACAGCAGCTTAGGCAAACGGCCAGGAAGCAAAATGGATGCAACTAACAAGCAGGAAGCCACTGAAAGGATACTCCCGCAACTTATAGATACCTGGCAGGACGACACCATAGTATACTATCAAGCAAGTCAAAAGGAAAGTGAGAGTCTTGTTGATGAGGTCTCCATATGCAAACTTGGATCTGCAGACCATAGCAGGATAAGGAATTCAAAGTTGTACCAGACATGTACTAAACACTAAAGTGTTTGCTAGCTAGCCAGCAGAAACCAGCACAACAATGTTCAGGTTCACCTGTGAACAGTGAAGGTTAGGGTGGCAAAGTTTGGCTGCCCTGCTATGGCAGCAATGAGAGGTGTGATGATGTCTGCCACCTAAAACATGTCCATCAGCTGCTTCTATATTGGGATTATCCTTGAATAGCTGAAGCAGTCACATGCTTGCTTGTAGCGTCAGATGAGCTGGCGGGCCACTGGTGTTCTTGTAGCCTTTTGTGTCTCACAACCAAGAACGCACAATTGCTTTGTGCCCTGTGTTGCGAGTGGACGTGCAGGGGAGGTGGTAGGCCGTGATGCCGTAAGTCTGAGGGATGCGGAGGTCAGCTTACCAGGGCGTTGACCAGATTGAGAGTGGCACCTCCGATTACGACAGCCACGGCCAAGTCAACGATCTGCGCAAGTGTGAATGTGTCCCAGCCCGCCAAGCAGTCGCGACGTCGACAAAACAGATTGCGTGATGCGTTGGTCAGCCGAAATGCAGCCATTCGCGAAGAGGCAGCCAGCAAATTCTGCGACTTACCTTTCCTTTCAATAGAAAGTCGCGGAAGCCCAAAACAGTGGTACCCAAACATCCTGCTGCTGCTCGGGCTCTCTGTATCTGCTCAGGATCAACGTTGACCAACGACGGAACGCCTGTACAGCACGGCCGACCTCGAGCCATCACGGTAGAACTTTCAAGTTGTGAACGGACAACAACTTAGATTTTTGGGTGCCGTTCCAGCTCCTCTCTGGAGGTCTATCTATCACTATGGCGCTGCAAAATTGCACGCTGGAGACTGCCTTGACGAAGGGCTTCCTGGTACCGGCCCCTGGTCCAGGGGCCCTGGACACAGGTGATGACGCCGTAAACCTTCTTACGGCGAGTTAGGTGACGTAGGTTTTGGATTTAAACCCACTTTTGAAGTTTGAAAGCTCGACAAGTCTGCTGTCACTGCGCCCCGCACAAGCGTGCGCACAATCACGAAAGCAGCAGCAGTCTATCTGTCCTGCACGGGAACCTTGCAATTTTCTCTCTGCGTCCGGGGTGTGTGAGCTGGTGCGCCCAGGGCTTCTCCGCTTACCCTCCATCCCCTGCACTTCCTCAAAAGCGGCATCTGCATTGCAGTTCTCGACATCTGCAAGCAGTGCAAGCCTTAGCTGATTACTTAAAGTCAGAGTGTGGGTTGTCGCCGTCGGTAGTTTGCTGCGTCTGAGCGGGGCCTGCGTTGGCACCATGGCTAGCAGGCGCATGCACAGCTTGCCCAACTACTGCGGAGGCATCACATGCCTCGCCCTGCTGCTGCTGAGCTGCACGGGTCCAGCTTGCGCCACGACGCCCCAATTTGACATCGCAGCAGACCTTGGGGGGGTGTTTGCTAAGTCACTCCAGCTCCTACGTTCAAACCTAAACAGCGTTTTTGGGACGTCCAGTGCTCCAGTATCAAGTCGAGTTTTGCAGGAGACAAATTCCACCGACTGCTTGCTGCCAGTATGGACTTGTCCAAGCTGCATCAACGTACCGGACAGCGTCTATCAGACCGCGCTGAACACCACCTGCGAGCCTGTGACAGGCCTGGACCTGTTTGTCTGTGGACCATCTATCCTGGATGCAAGTGTCGTCGACGCGGTCAAGAGCGGGCAGTGTGCCAGATCTTGCTCAGGCAGCCAACCATCCCTTCAATGTCCTGCTTCCACTACCGGGGCCCCAGGGCCAGCCCAGGCATCACCTGCTGTGTCCAGTCCTGCCAGGTCACCAATTTCGCCCACCTCTCCATCTCCTGCCACACCATCTCCTGCCTCCCCATCTCCTCCATCACCCATTATTAGCAATGCTCCCTCATCATCTCCACAACCCTTTGCCACGCCAGCAGCAGGTATAACTGTCCTGCTGCTGTATGTTGCCAGACTTAGTATCTGAATGTGTGGGAATGCAATCTGTACAGACCTGCCATTTTGCCAATACAGCTGTTGATTTGAGTTGCTTTGGCTGCAGGTGCGACTACTCCATTTCCAGCAGGTTGTCTTTCTAGTGACGCCAGATATGCTTGCACCTATGATGGCTGCACTAACTATGCTTCTTCAGCAATGTATGACTATATCAACGCTGCCGACACAACCTGCACCTCTGTCCTCAACCATGTCATTTGTGGCTGCTATGCCCTTGACCAGCCCACCTATGATGCCGTCACAAAGGGCTCTTGCACCCTTCACTGCCTTCAGCAAAGCAAGACATGTGGTGGGGCGCCTGCACCCACCCCTGCTGCATCCTCCCCAACACTCTTTGGCAGGCCTTCACCTGCACCTACGTTACCTGTCTCCTCTGCTTCATCTTCAGCCCCACCTGCGGGTCCACCTGAACCGACGCCCACACTCACTGCTGCTTCAGGATCTGGTGCATCCCCATCATCATCGCCGACACCCTCAACACCTGTTCCTGCATCCCCGGAGACCGAACCCTCAGTCTCACCCCCTGCCACCCCCAGCGCTGGCACCCCCCCGGCGGTTGAGTCAGGAGATGTGCCTGCATCCCCCTACCCTCTCCCCGCCACCCCTTCAACCGCCCTGCCTCCAATCAGCAGCCCTGCCTTGGCTCCTGCCATTGCCCCTGAGGCCTGCCCTGCCCCCACTTGCCTCAGACCCCAGTACCAATGCGGCGCTATGTCACAGTATCGTCTATCCCTGGCCTTGCACACCGCCATTGATGAAGCAACCAGCTGCACTCCCGACCTGGACCCCGACTTCTGCATTGTTGATGAGTACATCGTTGAGCTGCCTGTCTGGAATGCTGTCAAGGCAAGCAACTGCAGCTACAGATGCCTGGAGGGATCGTCCCTTACATGCCCTGCCCAGGCACCTGCTACAGCACCAGCTACCTCAGCAGCTTCTTCCCCAGCTGCCACAGCTTCTCCCAGAGCTTTGCCTGTTGCTGCGCCCACAGTCGCTCCTACCCTTACCGCCACCCCCACCCCCCACCCCTACCCCTGTTGCAAATGCAAGCTGGACTGCACCTAAGTCAGCTGAGCCTTCACTGGCTGCTCTGGCGCCTTTTGCTCTCAAGTATGGACCATACGGCGACTGCAGTGTGCAATGTGGTGAAGGCAATGTTACCAGAGCCCTCACTTGTGTCAGTCAGGCTTATGGTCTGCCTGTTGAGCTCAGCCACTGCCAGTACACTGCTGCTACCATTGCAAACCTCACAAGTAGGCTCACAGCTTCGTGTTGCAAGCAATGCTTTTCTTCATCACAAACAGCCTTGTCATTGCTGACCTGCTTGTGACTGCCTGTCTTGGCCGCATTGCTTTTGAAGCCTTTTTCCCTCACTGACATTCACCACATACGGTCACCCCAGACCTCACATTCAATTGTGGTAATCTGTCCAGGTGCAGCTTGCCAGTCTTCTCACTGTCAGAGTTGTACTTTTGCACACCTTGGTCGACTTTGCGCATGCCGCCCTTTGCTTTGACACATCACTATTTACCTTGAACCTTACAAGTCTCTGGTTCAAATTCTTGATTGCCTGCTGCAGAGTCTTGCAGCCAAGCAGCATGTGGGCAGTACAGCTTTGTGGTCAGTCCCTGGGGATCATGCTCATCCCTATGTGGATCCAGCGGCACAGCATCACGCAATGTAACATGCATGCACAACGGTGCTGAAGTGGATGCCACCTCAGATGAATACACACAGAACTGCCTGCCCCTGGGCGAGCCTGTCAGCGTTCAGCCCTGCTTTGCCACACCCTGTGAGCCTTACATGTGGCGCACAGCAGCCTGGAGCAACTGCACCAGTGGCCTCCAGAACAGGACTGTGTCTTGCCAGCGTGCCAAGGGTGGCTCAGCAGATGCCTCGGTACGCCTCCATCTGAAATGTGTTGGTGCTTGTGCCTGAAAGTGTGGGGCGAGCTGGCTGGGTTGCAGCATAGTTGTGGCATATGCATACTGATTTGTCAGCATCTTGTTTGTAGTTCTATTGCTGCTTGCCTGCACGCCAGCTGACGTCACCTGTTTGACAATCAGCAGCCTACATATTTTGCTTCCTGAGATGCAATTTTATCTTTATTTCAGACAATGACAGCACTCCAATTTGCATCCATCAAGCAGCCATTGTCAGCTGTTAAAAACAACTGCTGATGATCTATTTTGCACTCCAATTGCCCTCAACCATCATACAACAAGTCTCCATACTTGCATTGTGATGCAGGTCTGTACAGCCCAGCTTGGCTACACAGCCTCTTCGTCCCGCCTCTGCAACACCTTCATCTGCAACTCCACTGCTGACTGCTCCAACAATGGGGTGTGTGATGCCGCCACTTCAGCATGCCAGTGCCAATCTGGCTTCACAGGTCCCAACTGTGGCATCTCCACTGGATTGTGTAACAGTACAGCAAGCACGTCCAACAGCACTGCTGTTACTGGCAACTCCTCACAGATCTGCTGCAGTACTGGCGTTGTTGACAGTGCTGGTGGATGCTGTGACTCTGGTAAGAAATGTGCTGCACTGCTGCACAGTCGACATTTGATACAACACTTTATTTGTATCCAGAGCATAGTGAGTACATAAGTTTGTACATGCGTAATGCTAAGCTTTAGCATGCATTGCTGCTATGAAGGGCTAGTATGCTGTGATCCTGCCTAGAGCAATGCTCTCCCTGCAAAGTTTTTTGGAACAGTGCACAGCAGAGTGTTGTTGAGACCCCCGTTTACACATGTCTCTGCAACCCACATGTTAACCCCATCTGGCACAGCTTGCCACATTGAGTGCTTTTCATGTTGGGCAGGGTTGTTTCAGCATCTCTTCTAGTGCAATACTGCTTGCGGCAGATGTTATCCCTGTCATTGCATGCACACAGCACGGATACTGTCATGGAGCGCTGTGCATCGATGTTCTACCACACTGTCCACCTGTTCAATGACCCAACCCGCTGCATCTGGATGCAAGATAAGGTCACAAGCTGAAGGAAGGCATATGACACATGCAGGGGTCGTGAGCGAGGCAGGCAGCTGCTGTGCAGCCAACCCCAGCGCCAACGTGACCCTAGACAGAGAAGGCCAGTGCTGTAGTGAGGCCCTAGATGCCTGTGGCGTGTGTGGTGGCGATGGCTTGACCATGGACTTCACAGGAGTGTGCTGTAACGGTGCTATTGATGCCAGTGGGCTGTGCTGTGCTTCACCCAATGTTGTGGATGACTTTGGCGTGTGCGGTGGCAACTCCTCGACAGGCGTGATTGTGCTGGATCTGGATGTGCTTTCTTCATCTGTGGCAGGTGCGTGAGTAGCTGTAACACTGTTGCTGACAGGCTGATGCTCCTGCCTGCTTTGCATCTGTTGAGTGAGCAGCAGGTTACCTTTCCTGCGTGGTGTCGTTTGAGTCTGTGTTTGGACGCAACGTTGCACTGTCATGCTGATCTATGCATGTAGTCAACTACTGATGCATAGAGTGCCGGCCTTGTACCTCCTGTGCTCTTGTACAAGACCTATAGGCAGCATCAGCACATTGCAGACAACCCTGAGGCACTGCGTTTGCCATGCCATGCAGGTCTGGCAGATGCCAACTCCTCAGGTCATGGCACCTTTGCGACTGGCTATGAGGCGCTGCTTGCATCTGTGCTGTCAGTGCCTGCCAGTCAGGCTGAGCTGCAGAGCCTTCAGACTGGCACGGCACCTGCCCCTGTACCTGCTCGCAGGAGGCTGCTCACTTCACAGGTACACATGTTCTTTGGCACTTCTAGCCTTGAGAATGTACACATCTTCTTTGGCCCTTCTAGCATTGAGAATGTCCATTCCAGCATCTCGGTGTGTCTGCTCCCAAAGGCTGCTGGAGCCTGTCTTGTTGCATGCTGTGCAACAGTCTCGACTTGATTGGCCTACAACTGAACCAACAAAGCATGGTGGTCTGCTAGGTCTGAGGCAGATATGCTCGCCAAGGAAGTTTTGTATACTTGTCATTGGCATGGCATTGGTCACACCACAGCACTGAGATCATTTTGACTGGCACAAACTGATGTGCAACTAACAGACTCTCTGAGCATGCAAGTCTGGCACTGCCTGCAATGTGAGTAGGGGGCTCCCAGCTGGGATGAGCATTGCTGGGGTCGTTGTCACAGTGCACTCAGCTTGGGCCGAACAAACGTGGAACTCACAAGTTCAAATCTTGCCTTGAACTCACACAAAGCCTGGAGCTGGCTTGTGCAGACTACTGAAGCCAGCAAGCAGTCAAGCAGTGGTAAATGGAGTTCCCGCTTCCAGCGCATCATGCTGCATGGTGCTCAGATTGCCCATTTGGAGTCCTTGCTTGGCGCAACAACCCAGCCAATCACACCTGCTCCTGAATACAGTGCCGTTACACCTGTACTAGACGCGTCTTGGACGTCATCCCAGGTCAGTATGCCTGATTGCACTACCGCTACTCCTGGTGTATGCTGCACAAACCGGGTCGCTGTAGATACTGGAAAAATGGAACCTCCTCTCATGATTCAATTGGCCTTCCTTGATGTGGTGTCCTGTGGCTGCTTATTTGAAGTCAGCAGAACCCCTCACAGCTTTTGCATCCTGCCTATGGCAATCTCTTTTCCTAGTCAAAGTGCTTGCAGCACTCAGTCCACAGTGCAGGTCCATATTTAACTGTTCCGCAAGTGCTCGTCACCCTGGTTGCTTGCTAGCACCACACCTGCTATCCTTGGATATGGAACAAGCTTACCATTTGCTTACCCGGGTGGCTAAAAAGAGACACACCTGCTATTCCTTCCACACCCTGCCATAAACTCACACAGCCCTTTGCTTGCTATGCAGGGTGCCACGTCTCGCAACTTACTGGCTGCTGCACCATACACGGTCAGCACCACCGCTGCAGTGAGCCCGCCATATGCTGAGCTGACATACCCTAAGGTGCAAGCCCTCATTCAGTCAGCCTATTCCAACACCACCAACAGTGCTGGGCTGGCTGTGAAGTCCCTGCGCAGCCTCAGCAAGCAGGGAGTGGCTGGCAATGGCGTTTGTGAGACTGGAGAAATGCCTAGTGCCGCTGAGAACTTCACAGGTCGGCACTGATTGACAGTACTGCCAGTCTTGTCTGAAGTGACAGGCATGTTCAGCCCTGATGTGGTTGCCACCTGGCCCAGCTGCCTGTGTACTCTCTGGGAGTGTCAATTGTGCTGAAGCTGAGATTGTTCATCACTGAATACACAATGATGATTGGATGCATGCTCTCGAGAGTGCATGCAAGTGCTTATAAATGTTTTATATGTCTGGTGACATCGCTACCATGCGACTTGCCTGACAGCAGCCCCCAAGACATAATGGAGTACTAGATGCCTTGGGCCAGTCATCTGCATTGTGAAAGCTACTTTATCAGTCGATGCTACATCACGCAATTTGTGTAATTTCTGAGGCAACACTTCTTCACGATTGCAGGAGTGCCAGCTGATTGCCCCATCAAGTTCCATGCCATTCCAGCCAGCTCTGGAAAAGCCTCTTGCTCAGGGCATGGGGCTCCTGTGGCTGCCCTGGGAGCATGCCAATGCTATGTGGGCTATGATGGTGCAGCCTGTGATGCCTGTGCCGACGGATACCAGAGAACCAGCGGTGTTTGTCAGCGCACCCTCACCAGTTTCAAGGCACAGGCTGCCTTGGCAGCCCTTGCACAGAGCACTGCCTCCAAAAAGGTGTGTGCAACCTCAATCACTGCAACGTCATGGCATGCAAACAAGGTACCCAAACAGGCGACCTTTCCCCACCCCCCCCAGCTGAATGATGCAGAAACAACTGATGCAGAGACAACAGATACAGAAACAAACTACGCTGTACGACAACCGTGGTGTGTTACTATACTCAAGAAGGAGCCTGTACAGTACTGAGGTTGTTTTGCTCTGTGTGTGCAGACATCAGGAGCGTCTACTGGCATGATTGCTGGAGCAGTGATAGCAGGAGTGGCAGCCATGTTGGTGGCCTTGGCCCTGTTCACAACCTACAGAAGGCGTCGCTCACCCAACAGGCATGTCTACATGGGAGCCAAGGGCGCTACTGGCAGAACCAGCGGGTGAATGCCCCAATCAAGCCTACTTTCTTGCACTGCATTTGATGGTTGATGGTGTTGACCGCCATGCTGTGTCTCTGCTTCTCACCTTCCCTCATGTGCATGAAAGTAGGTGGCTTCATTGTATTTCATGATTTTTGTGAGCTCTGTTTCTGTTCTTTTCACAGTGCCTCACACGCCCGCAAATATGTTCCCTGTTGTTTGGAACAGCCATAGCAATGCTGTAAGGATGCTGCTGCCATCTACATACACAATGCTGGGTACACCTGCCTTCCCCCCCCCCCCCCCCCGCCTCAACCCCCTGCCTCACCCCCCTGCCTTGCCCCCCTTGCCTTTCCCCCCCTGTCCCCCCCCCCCTACACCACAGGTCTGCATCCTGCTTGAGTTGGCAGAAGGCAATCTTGACACCTTACCACCCTAGACCCTAAAACACAGCATGAGTTTTTTGTTGCAGAGCATTTACAGCTGCAAGCAGTCAGGGCAGTCAGAGCTCATCAGGGCTGAGCGGGGGCATGGCTTGGGCCTTCCAGGACCCTGAGCATGGCAGCACCACCTCCAAGGCGTCTGGTGCTCCCACCACCACCTTTGTCTCAACCCTGAGTACCAGCCTGTTACCGACCGATCTCATGTAAGCCACATTCAAGACATGATGTGTGGAACCCACATGCATGATACACACACACATGCATTTCATGGTGAGCTAGACAAAGTGCAAGGCTTGTTCAAGGCTGTCATGAGCTATTGAATGAAGACTGCACAGTGTGCATGTGCATGTGATCAATGTGAATGATGCATGACATCAGCATGAACAATGTGTTGTTGGCCTACAATAACCATGGTTGCGCATGCATGAAGCTTGTGTTTGTCTTTCAACCCCCCCCACACCCCCCCCCCCCTCCCCCCTTGCCCTCCTATTTCAGACAATAAGGGTGTGCGTGCAGGTCATGGCTCGTGAGGCAGAGAGTTCCTTGTCTGGCCAGCAGCGCAGCAACTTCAAGATGGTGCTAGTTAACAACAAGCCCATGCACAGCTGGTACAACTGGCTCACTGCTGCTGGCATCTCTGAAGATCAAGTAGAGGTGCGTGCTGTGCTGGCGATGCTGCTTATTGTGTGGCCCTCCGCTGAAATCCTGTGTGTCTCTCTGTGCAATTCAAATTGAGCAAGGTCCCTCAGGAGTGCACATCATTGCTCACATTGTTTTGTCATATGGTGTTATGTCCTGCATGCATTTTGTTATGGTCATGCCAACTATTTCATGCCAATGTAAGTACTGATGCCGATGCTGTTGGCTTATTAGTTTATGATACCGGTACCAAGCCTTGGCATGGATCTTGCAATGCACCATGTCCCGCCGGAGTCACACCTGCAATGTTTGTTACCATCATGTGTCAAAGGTCCAGGCAATGTGCGCTGCGCAGGTGCGCAAGCTGGGCGAGGGTGAGAGAGACACAGAGAGGGGCCCAGCATCTCCCCTTCCAGCTAAGAAGCCTTCACTGCTGAAGAGAGCCTATGACTTGACCATGGGCAACCCTGCTGACTCCAACTGCCTCATCGGCCAGGAGGGCAGGTGCTGGTACAGCCTTTAGTATCATGGAGCCCCAATACTCAGAGATGGACAGACAAGCTGCGGACAAGAAGGCCCGCAGGTAACAACACCCTTCCAGAACTCCTGGCAGGTGAAGGCGCTCACCAACATCCCAAACTTCTCAAAGCTGACATCACTGCTTGTGCTTCTTAGACGCCTGAGCTGCCACTGTCAGGTATTTTCTGCCTAGCTTGAGATCAAGGCTTTTGTAGCTCATGACAATCCACGGTTCGTGGTTGCAAGACTGCTCTTTCCAAAGCAGTCTGCAAGCTTTCGGCAAGATTGCCACTACAGAAAGTTTGTTCGAAGTTGCAGGCTTGTTTCAAGTAAGGGGCAATAGGGACCAAGGCAAATTGTCTGCCGTCCAAGCAAGAGATGAGGGTTACAATTCCCTCAATCTGCTATATTACCCTATGGACTTTGGCACATTTGGGCGCAACAGGCTGCTGTGGCACCTGCAGGGGATCGCTGGCCTTTTCCAACAGCAGTGAGGCAGCAACAAGCAGCAGCTCAGGAGCAAGTGCTCGGCGTGGCATGTATGGGCTGACGATGGGTGTGGGTGGCTCAGATGGCATCGGCAGGGGGGGTGAGTCAGCACGCAGGGGAGGCATGACCCTGTTTGATGCTGCACCAGCAGAGGCCAATGATGCTCGCAAGGCAGCCAAGAGCAATATCTACAGCACGATGGCATTTTCTGATGTGGAAAAGGAACACGAGGTGCGCACCTGTAACATGTTACTGCAACATGACTCTGTTCACGTTCACTGTGCTGGTACTCGTGTCACGAGATGACTGACAGATCACAACACTGTATGAGCATGTCAATCCTCTCAAGCATGGTTAGCCTAGAGCACAACCTGATAGCCTGTGTTGCAGACAAAGAAGTCGCCATGCAGGTCATGCTAGCACACTCAGTTTTGTTCAGCAGCAGAGCGATCATGCCATCATGAGCAAGCTCAGTAACCAGTTGTGCATGGAGCATAACAAAAGCCAGGGTGCTGACTGCGACAAGCTGACTGCATCTCAGGGTGGACTGATGAAGAGGATCAGCAAGGGCTGGAAGCGTGGCGGTGGCTCCCAGGGATCAGGCAGCACCATCAGCTCAGGGGCTGACAGCCGAGGCAGTACTCGGTCTGGGGGTATGGGCTCCATTGCATTCACAGGCTCCTCGGGAGCACGCAGCAGGAACAAGAACCTGCTCATGGAGACCAACATGGCCTTTGAGGATGGCAGCGATGGTGGTCGTACCAAGAGGAGCCATGGCGCAGGCTTCTTTGCATTCTCACAGGTACGTGTCCTTTCTTCCCCCTTGTTTCTTGCAGATTTGCAAATTCTTGACAGTTTCATACCCGGGTTGTGACTCAGTCCTTGCATCTGTTGTTGCTGGTTCATTTGCAGCAAGGTGTTTATAGCCATGACAGAAGCTGTTCGCCATGTCACGCAGACTGGGCGCTGTACTTGGGATCCCAATTGATCCAGTGACATATGTTGATTGAGTGACATATGAATTCAGTGACATATGTATTTGAAAGCAGGCACATTGAGTAGTGTTGCAAACCCTGCCCCCGACATCTCTTGAGTCATCTGCCCAAGGCCATGGTTGCCACCTCTTAATTTGAAGCTGCCTGCCAATCCTACAGGCTGCTGAGGAAGAAGAGGAGCGTCGCAACAACAGGCCAAACTATGCCTTGTCTGAAGACCTCACTGCACCCCAAGGAACTCCTGCTGTAGTGCCAGGGGGGGCAAGAAGGCTCCCATTGAAGGAGCTGTCACATGCTGAAAGCATCTTGTCAACACAGTCCACACGCCGCAACTATGCCTACAGCTTGGAGGCAGCCCCTGATGCCCACCCTACTCGCAAGCACCTGAACACCTTCTCAGTAAGCAAGCATGCTTGCTGCAAAAGCATGCAAGAGCAAGTGCACAGCATCTGCCAAATACATGGTCAGCGTAAGGGCTAGACTGCAGATATATTGGCAGTCAGAAAAGTCTGTCTACAGATGTAGCATAGCGTGCAGGCCATTTTGTGGGCTTTGAGAGGCCTGTTTGGCAGGATGCTTTGAGTATTTGTGAAAATGGGTGTTGTAAGATGGCTTTTGAAAGGAAGGGTCTTGTTGAGAGGGTTGGTGATTAAGGATGTTCTGAGGGGGTAGGTAGTGGTGATGAGTGGTATGCAGGCTGTGGATGCAACTGATGATGCAGAGGAGGCAGGCCAGATTCGTGTGAAGAACCCAAGCCAGGCATCTTTGGCAACGTCAACTTCAGGTGTGCTGTTGCATTTCAGACTGCCAAGTAACTGTTGAGGGCCATAGCAGAAAGGCTTTCAGTAAGTAAGCCTGGTGACTGACTAACCAAGGGCCATTTGTTGTGCCACGAAGCCCTGCTGAGAGCTGTCAACAGCAGCATGTATCAGTAGGATGATTTTGCTTGTATCCAGCATTGTACGCTCTGCAGGTTCAGATCAGTCTGCAGCGCAGCTGCTGAGGAATTGAACAAAGTGTCAGAAGCAATCAGCTAGTTGATGATGACAGTAACACCTTGAGCTTTGTCATCCTCAACAGCTTGGATACCACATGGAGGTTGGAGATCCTTGGTTGCAGAATCAAGCAATAAAATTGTGCCAATAATACACTAGATAAAGTTGCAGCATTTTAAACGCTGGAACACGTTGTTGTGGAACATTGACAGTTGTCAGGCAAATTTATGTAGCCTCAGACCAACAAACAATAAAACCTGATTTTGTTTGTCCACCAATTTATCATAGCATCTGATGCACCAATTGAGTGTAGAAATGAATGTCAAGCTTAGCAGATTTTAGGCAGCTGTCAAGACTTACTCAAGCTGCCTTGCCTTTGTTGATTGTCATTTGTCTTGTGCTGCTTTGTGCGGTGCTTCTAAGCTGTTAACTTGGCAATAGTCTGGCCAATATGTCTCCCAAGACAGACTCCATATGCAAGTCCGTCAACCTTGGATGTGCCATTCATTAACACACTGCAGCATTCACCAAATCTGCACTGTCATTCATGAAACACAAGGGAATTGCCATACGCTTGCGCTCACCTTGTTTGCAATGCAGATGCTGAGGTGGGAGATCATTCACTTCTGACCTGAATCACAGGCCCTAACCCTTAAGGCATGACTGTAGTTCAACCTTTGCAAGCATGCTTACAAGTCAAGCATGCATTCAAATTCTGTGCTTTTCTATTTCGTCTTCCGTGGGAATTTCTAAGTCGTACTTTCAGGCGAGATCTTCAAGTTGACAAATTGAATCTGGAATATGGAAACAGACTTCATAACACAATAAGCAGTTTGCTCAACGTCAGGTGCACTAAAAGTCTTTTGACGTTGACTCATGGGCACTGTGCCTCACCTCAAGCTCGATGCCGTTGCTCTTGGCAAAGCATTTCAATGTCATGTAGCATTTACTGTAACACATGCGTTGATCGTGCAAATCTCAAAAGATTAGCAAACTGACAGCGCTAGCTAAATTATTGAATCATAACTCAAGCAGTTGATCATCACAAATCTCAGTCACACGGACACGCACTGTAAGATCATCAGGGTATTGATGTGGCTGCTGCCATGGCATGCTGTGTAGCATGCATGTAACTCAATTTACCTCACTGACTGACAGTCAGAAGTTGGGTTCTCGATAGGGCAATCTTGGGTCAGGATTAGATTCCGAACTGCAAACAGCTTTGCGAACTAGCACCGCGCAACGCGGCGGCAGTCTTTACGGCGTTCAGGAAGGCTTAGTGGGCGACAGGTGCAAGGCCACACTCGTGGAAGAGCTGTCTCAATGACCTTCTGTTGCGGGTATCACGAGTTTAAAGTTTGAGAGCTGTTCCTGTACACCAGCGCTGTCCGCCAGCTAGCTTGCATCGTATGCCCTATGCTGAGGCTCCATGGATTTTCAAGGGAAAGTGAGATTGCCTGACGTCCCTCATTAAACTACGGGCACTGCTTGTTTTGCGAAACTGACAGCCGGACTGCACACCTGCAGAGCCTTATATCAGCTGCAATTGGTGAAAGAGAGCGAGGTGAGCAAACCCAGCACGACCTGTTCAAGCATGAGCTTTGCTGTGCAAGCAGCTGCGGCTGACTCCTCGACGTTGAAAAGGATCTTCAGAATTTTGAACAAAGGCTTCTTGTAAAGCCACGCTTGCATCTTGACAGGCACGAAAATATACCCCTGCTGAGCTGCCGTTGGTCAGCCTATTTGGGTAAGAACTAGTGCATAGCATGGCTTTGCAAGTCAGTGAGTGGACAATAGCAGCGTGACAAATTCAGGTACACCCTTGGCGGGTTTTACCTTGCAAGATATTGTGACAGCCCAGTTGGAGCTTTTGATGAGGTATGGCACATACCACGACAGCACTGCTGCTGGGCTGTACAGCAATGCTCTCATCTGAGCTACAGGCTTGTAAATCCGTCTTGTCTACCTGTTGTCCCTTTCAATGCATAAATAGTGTTCATCTGGTTGTGGACTGCATCCTCCTTTCCTGTCACTGCTAAGCATGAGTAGTGTGTGGCAAACTATATGTGTGTGTGAACATAACAATCTTGCTTGTCTCAGATCTTGGTTGCACTGTCAGCAAAGCAGACCAATCAGAGGTCAGGGTAGGCTGCAAAGATGGGCAGACCAAAATTTGCTGGCTGCCTGCAGCTGGTAGTAATCAGTGGGCTCGTTTGGAATGCCCCAACATCGTGCGCCTGGGCAGCAAGAGTGTATGTCAACAATAGGTAACAGCAGGCAGTATCTGATTGGCACTCTTGATGGCCCTCTTTTGGCTGTGACATGGTGTTGCCTGATTGGAGGTATTTTGATCTTGCAATGTGCATTTTTGCAGCCTACAAGTAATTGTATTATCGCTCAGACTAAGTCTATTGGTAGTCTGCAGCTGCTATGGGATGCAATGTGCATAGCAGCATGTTGCATCCCATAGCAGACTTGCATTTATTGAAATCACGCATATCACATAGTTGTGTAGAGCCTACTGCATGGCTGCTGTTGTAGACAATTTGATGTACCAGGGATGTGTAGGGCTCGCTCAGTCACATAGCGTCTCGTGCATTGCAGTTCTGCGAGGAACCATGGTCGGAAAGATGTGGGCTTGCCATCTCGGTTAGCTAGCTTCGCTGAAGCTGACTCAATAGCGCACAAGCAACCCTCATGGTGGCACACCCAGGCAGTCAATGGTACAATCCCATAACAGGCACTGCTCACCTTGTGAAAAATAGCAGCAGTGTCAACAGTAGCAGTATTGGCTGCTCATCACTACTGCTGTCACACTGTCCTGTCGCAGCAGCAGCCAACTGTCAAGTGCAGAACAGCTGTCTTTACAGACTGCTGAATGCCTGGAATGCATGCAGTCCCTTGTATGCGCATTATTGCTATTACCTCTGATGCGCTTGCTGCCATTCAACTTTGCTGCATGGCCATGGTCAGATGGGCTTGTATGTCCAGGCGTCCTCTGTCTGTCCTTATACCTTCTGTCACTGCAACAGCTGATTGGGCACTCACAATGCTGGTATAGTTTTTACAACCCTGTGACATCAACCATGCTCTTTGGTACAATCAGTATAGCACTGAGCTGCATAATGCAGGGCTGGCATCACAAGGCCAAAGCACAGGCAGTAAACCTGCAGGCTGCAGGCATGCACAAGCTGCCGCTGCAGAGGCCGTGGCCAGCAATGGCAGCAATAGCAGCGGCAGCAGCAGCAGCAGCATCACTGTGAGGAATGTCGAGAGGCGGCACTGGGCGCAGCCCTGGCGGAAAAGCAGCGGTCAGCTGCAAAGCCCAGTCTGCACCTTTGAGCTGCCGGATGCTGGTAAGGGCTGGAAGGGACCCAGACTGAACCTATCCTTGCCCAGTTTTAGGTGCGATTTGCCTGCTGTGTTGCACTGGCATGTGCTCTGGTCGCAGAGGCTACTGCACCAGTATGCCTGCCTGCTGCATAGCTCGAAGACTTCTGCATTAGCCATGGCGCCGCTTTAATGCAGAGCATGTAGAGAATGCAAGTCCTGAAGTGACATTGATAGTTGCCTAGACAGTTCAGGTTGTTCCTGTGTGGGAGACTTCCACTCTTATGTCATCACCGTACTCAACAGTCAATTGCCGGTCACATGTTATGTATGCACAGAGTTGCATACTTGGGGATGCCCTTACCATGTTCTGCAATGTTTTGCCACTTCATGTACCGCTTCAGCTTCTGTACCTTATGCGCCTTGGTGCCAGCTGGACAGCCAAAAGTACCATGTGTTCCAAGCCAAACACGGTGACCCGTGTATGCCGATAGCAGAACAAGACATTCAACTCATAGACAGGATGTGGTGTAGTGGAGTCTTGCTTGAAGGTGTTATGGCATGCAGTGGCAATACAGTGGATCAGCCTGGTCTGCTGCAGTATTCATGCCGCTTGAAAACCAACATCAGGCCAATTTCAGCTGCAAAAATCAGTACCTCAACCAGCGAAAGGGAGAATGATCTTGAAGTCATGGCTGGTGTTCTGCGTGGTAGGCCTGTGCTGGCATTGAGCTTTGAGGATATGGAGGTATGCTAGTACGGCTATGCCGGATCACACTGTTTTGTCTGCGCGTATGGAAGCCAGCCAGATGTTCATGCATATGCTGCCGCCTTTGATGTCAAGTGACAGGAGGTGATGCGTGCCAGTGTCAACAGGTCAGGTTACAAAACACAGCGCTACTCTGTGCAGTCTGTGTACTCTATCACATATGCTGTGCCGTCATGCTCAGTCTGACCTGGCCCTCCTTGGTCCATTCACTCTCAATGGCTTCTGCCTGCAGATGAAGGTCAATGCCCCAGTGGCATACAAGCTTCAAGTCCCAGATCAGCAGCTGGCTCCAGTTACTGCTGTGTGACAGACAAACCATGGCAACTGTGCTTATTGGCACTTTTAGTGTTGGGCACAGCTGCTTTGTATCTGAGCTCATCAGAAGTTTTAGCAGTCAGCACCTTAGTCACCTTGACAATAGCTACAGCATGTCAGTGAACATAGATTGCTGAAAGACGATGCCCTGACGTATGTTGCACTGCAGCATGGTCAGATGGACTGTGGAATACTCATTTGATAACTGAACAGTTTTCTGAGCAC
>JAYKYS010000678.1:0-27536 GCA_036924285.1 Asterella californica
AAAACTTTGTGGCCCTGATCTGTCCCTGACATCGCCAATCCCGACTTTGCTTGTGTGCAGACAAGGCAAGACTAATACCCAAACACTCCACAATATGAATAAGTAACATGATACAGCAGTAATGCTCTGAGTAAACATATGAAGGGAATTCACAACAAATTGCATCAATCAGTTCCCTTTGGCAGCTTTTGACAGCAGCATCACTGCGCTGCATTAAGCATTGTGCAATGAACAGCAACCTGCGGCAGTGCAGCCAGACCAAGCAGTAGTTCTGTACAGTGTCATAGATCCAGCATGTGGGCAGTTGCACACCATGAGTGGTGACACTGGACAGGTCTGCAACAGGCAGGGCCCATCGGAGGCGCTGGCGCTTGAGGTTGAGGTACACCAGGTGCTTGTCTGTGAAGACCAGGGCCTTGTTGTCCTTGTTCTGCAGGTAGTCCAGGACAGTGTCGGCAGCATAGCGCCCCTTGTCCATGTGCGCCAGCGTGTTCTTCCACCTGCTGAAGTTACGCATGTCCCCTGCAGACACACAGCTGCTGAGAGGCAAATGAAAGGATGATGAAAGCATGATGATCATACTCATTAGTGCTGTAACAGAGGCACTTGTCATGATTGTTGAAGTGATAGGCAATTGTTGTTGTCAATGCTGGCACAGCAAGAGGAAAAGCGCTGATCAGGAGGGCAGGCCCCTCCACATATGGTGGAACCTGTGAGGGGATGCAAGATATACACAAAGAGCACATGTCAAAGCACAAGCCTAGAGTGAAATCATGGCTTGCTTTTCTGCTTGTCCTTGGTTGAGTGAAGAACTTTCACAAGCTGCAAGCATGCAAAAGGTAGAACATCTTGATGCAAGGCTGACAGTGGGGTTGAGCAGTCTGCAGCTGTAATGCATCATGGCCCCGTTTTCCCACAGTTGCATAGGTTCCTACAACTGCATGTACCAGGCGGAGTCCAAAAAAAAAACAAATGTGGCACATGAGAGCCCTGCTTTGTACACGCTGGATTGGACCAGGCAGAATCCCAGATGCTGCAATTCAAGCGTAGGGTTTGATGGCGGCTAGGAGGCAAACCTGTTGTGTCTATGGCAAACATGCCAAAGTGGCGAGGAGAGCGGATCCTGGTACGAGGGATACGCACAACCTCATCTCCCCAGGCCAGGATGCCCATGCCTATGCCGTTCACTGCCTTGGAGATGAATTCCAGCAGACCTGAGGTGGGCTTCAACACCAGGCCAGTGCTGCCTATGACCAACCCTAAGGCCAACCCAGCTGCACCCCCTGCCTGGTACCCCACTAAGGGGTCCCTCACCACACCTGCTCCCATTGACTATGTCAACGCAATCATACAGACAACTGGAAGCCGTTTTGCATAGACCATGCAATTTTGCATTAATTACATGCATGAAGGTAGAGTGAAACTACAGAGGTGTAGATACCACACACAAGAAACAACATTGAGTGGGAACTGCCTGAGCAAGGCCATTGGCTGTGCTTCATGTCCAGCTTCAAACAAGGTAATCCCTCTTGCGACACAGAACAATGAGGTGCAGTGCGCCAGCGCGCCAACACAGGTGAGTGCATGGCCTCAGGGCTGTGAGACCCTTCATGACCCAGCACCCATCACTGTTTGAGTACGCATGGTGAAGCAGACTGACCTATGACACCCTCATAGATGCCAACTCCCAGGGCTTGCAGGGCATAGACAAGGCGCTGCTGGTATGTCATGGGCCGGTTGCGGAAGCGGCTGATGTAGTCCTGGTCCAGCGTCAGCATGGCCAGGCCTTTGCTGATACCTCCTGTCAGCTGCAGCAAGCCAGGCAAGTCAAATGTGCTCAGCAATAAGACTGGTCACACATACAGACAGGTTGTGCTGCTGCTTGGGCTGTTGCTGACGTTTGGGGGTTGTGCATGCAGTGCAGGACACCCAGCAGCAGCTGCATGACACCAGCAGAGCAGCCTACTGATATATGTATGTGCATCAACCCTGCTGCTGTACCGTTTTGCTCTGAGCACAGGCACACCAGCCATTTGTGTTAGAATGTTCCCAAAACAATTGCTTCAGCAATCAGTCCAGACACAAAAAAGTCTGCAAAACCCATCATGGTTTGCAAAGCCCATTACTATTATCAGGTTGCAAAGCCTGGATGCATGTATGACATTATTGCCATGATTGGCACAAGTGATCAGCCTTGTTGGCTGGCCGAAGCTTGTAACATTCTTCTTCTTCTTCTTCTTCAGTGCACGCTGCATGCTTTGCAATTATCCAGGCTCAACTGCCACACTTGCACATGTACTATCTGCTCTGATTCTGTTTTTTCAGTATTCACGACTTTGTTCCTAGATTGAATTGCCATCTGCAAAGTGATGTGGGAATCTGAATATCAGAACAATGCATAGGGCAGAAGGTGAAGTGGGCAACTCACCTGTCCTATGAAGGTAAGGATGCCAAAGCTAGCCATCTTGACCAGGGTCACAGAGCCGGTGCCCACACCACGAGCAAACTCAGTGGGGTTACGGGCCTTGGCGGGCTCAGCCAGGAAGGTGGAGAGGCCACTGATGAGGCTGCTGCCCAGCATAATGGGACTGCCCAGAATCTCTACCTGACTCAGAATCTTGTGCATCTCATGCAATGCCTACAAAACATAACAGCCAGGTGATGCCCCCATCTTGTATACTCAAAGAGAAACAGAGTACCCAATATGCTGTTCAGCTTTGTTGTTGCCGGTAAGTGTTGATCATGTGCTGCAACACTCAGCTCGGCTACAACAGGCAAGGCAAGTATTGCTGAAGCCTGATGCTGCATAGCGTCTCAGATGTATGGCCTACAAAAGAGGCCTTTGTTCAGCTTGCCCGCACAGCAAATCTTGTGAGAGGCTCGTTCAGCTTGCCCGCACGGCAAATCATGTGAGAAGTTCATACATAGTGATGCTGATCTACGCCACACCACCACCGTGTGAGCGGGCAAAGCAGCAAGACACAATGTATAACGCAAACACCCCCAGGGTCTGGTTACACAACTATGGCATCAAAAGCTGCAGGATGGTGTTGCCAGTCACAATAAGCAATCATCTTTTTCCTGAACACAATTGGGTTTATGGCCCCCCGGGCTCCCGTCCATTCCATGTTGAGTGTGTGTGGGGTCTATCCAAAGACAATCCTGCTTACCGAGTTGATGAGGTGGCGTGTGATGTGGCTCATGAGGATGCTGGGGGACAGCAGAGCATTCTGGAAGGCCAGTGCATTGATCTTGAGAGGCACATTGTTGATGTCTATGAAGTTGACACCCAGGGTGGCAGCCATGCGGATGCGGCCTGGGCTGAGTCCTGACTCCACATCACGGCTGCCTGGCCTTGGAATCAAGGTGACATTGCACTTGATGGTCTGCACCTCCAGCCGCTCAAAGTACCACTTACGGCCACGCCGTGGGTTGGAGGACTGGGGAGTCTCTAGCGATGCTGCAAACAGGTCCTGAAAGCAGGCATGTCAAGCACATGAGCAAACGGCCTGGGCAGGCTTCATTGTTACGTGCTTCTGTGGTAGCAAAGTCTGTCCAGCCATCACCATGGGACACTCAGCATGTAAGAAGCTCCTATCAACATGACACATGAGATGCACCCCTAAACCAGCGCTGCAGTGTACATAAGACAAATGTAACTTTATCTTGCATCTGAGGCTCAGCGCATGAACGAGCAAGCCATTTCAGATAACAGCCGGCCAGCATAGCATATACAGGACCATAGTATGCATGGGTGAAGCCCAAGCAGGCAGCAATATCAAGCATGACCATAATGCAGTTTGGACTCTCATGTGGATGCCTTTCGCCCAAATGGCAGGATATTGTGAAACCCCAGCTTGCTTTGTTTCTGTTTTGGTATTCTCAGGGAGGTTGAGGCCTACCTGGAGAGCAGTTTGGATGCCTTGGGAGGACTGCATGGGGTGAGAGGTGGGCTGGGCGTCCATCTGGTAGATGTCTGCTAAGGGCAGCTCCCTCACCAGCTTCAGCAGCAAATCCAAAAATTCCTCCTCCACTGTCAAATCCAGCTCCTGCAAAGACATAGCATGCATTCAGCATGTCCTTGTAGGGTTTGGTTGATGTTGACCATTGGTAGTAGTTCAGTTCAAAGTGAGTGTGTACAGCAGTCCCAACCATTGTTGTTGCACTATGCTTGGGGATGCTACGGCATGTCGCATCTGTGAGAGTTCATGTGCATCTGAGAACAGATGGGAGTTGACGAGTGCATGGTTTCAGACTAGCAGTCCATGCACACATGCCGCACAGCGCTTGCTGGATATCAAAGAAGCTTCACTCAGTGGTTATGATATCATGGTGCAATGGCAAAGGAAGGGTACATGCTTGCATGGCAAAGTTGACTGACAGGTTGCAAGGAATGAATTAGATGCTGGTGGACTGTCAGTAGTCTGGTAGGCCCTACCATGACCTGATGCCAGGAACAAACAAACCCAGTGCAGTACAACAGGACTGACAGCCGCTCAACCAAGAGACTGGGCAGCAATGAGGAGTGACAAGCTTGCAAGCACACCAAATATTGGTTTGAATTTGCAGATTTAGGCCCCTCACTTGTTCTGCTCACAGCACCACAACTCACACCCCAACACCAGCACCGATTTTACTGCTCACACAAGCAAACACAAATCATGTATGTAGAGATGCGACGTCGTCAAATTAGAGACTGCAAGGGCCTCCAGATAGCAGTGCAGCAGAAAGCCTGGCTGCTCATGACCACATGGTGAGATGCCTAAAATGTGCAGCACTGCAAACCTGGATCTGCAGGAGGAGGGCTCTGAAGTACAGGATGGAGGGATTGTGGTGCAGCATCTCCCATTGCACCTCCACAAAGGGCTTGCCCAGCATTGGCTGAGGCACAGCCTCGCCCTCCTCCACTGCTGTGGCTGCTTTGGGAGCAGCCGCCCCTCCTGCATCATGCCGCACTACACTCACTGCGGCGCTGGGGTGGGGGGGGGGGGAGGGAGGCGGGGGGAGCGGCCGGTTGCTGTACCAGAGGGACAGATACAGCATAAGCCTACGTGTAAGTCACTGGGGAGGAACCCACCCGGCAGCCAGATGAACAAATAGCATGGTGCAAGCATGGCCATACCTTTGTGCAGTGGTCAGCTGAGTCAGACAGAAGAGTCAGACTTATATGATATAAGACGACACTCAAATGCCATCAAGAATGTGATACTAATAATACCATTGTGTCAAGCATATGCTGTTCGATCAATGGCAACTGGCAATGCAGGAACTTTGCTGGGACTGCTGGTCTGGTAGCATGCTGTGTCGTTGAGCAGCAAAGGAAGATGAGAACATGCTGACTGTGCCTAGCAGCTTCAACAGGTTTGATGTTGGGTTGCATGAAAGAACCGTTACCTGAGCTGCTGTGGCACAAGACAACAGGGTGTGTTGAAGATAACAGCTGATTGTCAATCTGGACTGAGTACACTGCAAACCTGGCCGACTGGTTGGCTGGGGAGTACTTGTAGTCCACATGTATGTTCTCAAACAGAGCATGAAAGACCTGCACCGTGCACAGGAATAGCAAGTCAGGCGCACCACCACATGTTGCAGATGCCTATGCTGCACCCACAATGGACGGGGTTGTATTTGGGTGGGGAAGGGGGGGTTGGTGGAGGAGGCAAGGAGAGGACACAAGCGGGAAGGGTAGGAAGTGGGTAGGTTGATGGGTGTGGGAGGGGGGTTGGTTTCAGAGAGTAGGTGCATAAGGCAATTGGGGCTGTCAGGCAATAGACACCAGACACGTAAAAGACCACACACCTTATGTCACAGATGCCCTGAGCGCATCAGAACAGACAAACAGACACACAGAAAGCAGGCACTGTAACAGCTGTCCAATGCATGGGTAGCACAGACGAATCAAAACAACCAGAAACCACACCATAACAGCTGTCCTGCATGCCAGCAAAACTGACAGACACACACAAACCACATGCCATAACAGCCATATCAGCTGTCCTACACATTGGTACCACTGAGCCAGGCACCCGTGTACAGCACCCTAGGATGAAACACACAGACAGACCTCTCGGGGAAGAGCCTTGACTGAGGACTCAACCACACTGAGCCCAATGCCATGCAGCAGCATGTCGACAACCAGGTTGAGGGCAGCATCAGCAGGAGTGTCCAGCTCCTCGCTGATCCACTGCATTCTGAGGTGAACCTCTCCCGAGACGCTGTCCCTGTCAGTACGCTTCTGCAGGGGCAGCCAGGTGTAGTGTGGTTTGCCATCATGTAGCCGCATGACCGGCACCCCAACCTGCAAATGCATATCACCTTCTTCTGACCGACACTCCTGCTTGTATGGGGCTGAACAGCCTTGACCTCACCCCAACCACCTGGGATGCATTTATCTTGGCCAGCAGCTACCTGACAGGCGCTGCAGCTCTTTCACTGCTGTACTGCACTGATAGGTCAAATGGTTGGCAACCTTCTCAGGTCAAAGGGGCACCCCAGCTTGGCAGTGAGCATGCGCAAACCCTTTCACAGCGCCACGGACTTCTAGGCAAGCTGACAGCCATGCAGTGCTGAGCAGTTTGCTCTTTCTTGCGCTTTTCAAACATGAGGGGACCCACACAGAGAGCATGCAGGCCAATATGATCCGTTCCACAGTTGGCCATGCCAAGCTTGCCGCAGCACAGGTGGTGCCCCAACCCACTTCTTGTTACACACAACCAGGTGGCCTGAGGCATACCTGCCCCAGAAACAGGTCTGAGGACAGCTTCTTGTGGTCAAAGATGGCCACAGTGAGGCTGTTGCTGAGAGCTACGTCTTCAAAGATGCAGCGCTCATTCCAGTGGGGCTGCAGGTTGTTGCGCTCTATCTTGGTGTGGTGGCTGGTCACGCCTGCCTCACTGGTACAGGACACCACCGTGTAGCTGTCCATGGTGTAGAAGGTGTGGAGCAAGTCTGTGGGCACTGCCAGGTTACGCGCCTCTATCACCTGCCCATCATGCATCACAATCAAGCCCCATGCCCTGTGGCGTGTTGACGCAGGACAGCGTCGACATGCTTGGCAAATGTGCACGTGCAGGGGTTATGGCATGGAGAGGCAAAGACGAGGGCAACACACCGACTGCATTGCACTGGTAAGTGTCAAGCAACAAGAGGTTTAAGGATCTCAGCTCAGCCAATGTGGCGCTTCTGTACAGACAGCGCCAGGCAGAGGACTCATGCAGTCAGCATCCATCTGAAACGCAGCAAGCAGCGAATGATCAACCGCTGAGGTGCATGACTGGTGCAGCCTGTTCCAGCAGTGAGCCAGTTGCTTTATTGAACGTGCTCAGATAGCAACAGTCAGTCAGCAACCATCCAAGCCCTGCTTGCAGCAGACTATAGGTTACCTTGATGTCCAGTCTGCCACGGCTGCTGCCCAGCCTCTTGACATCCCCAGCTGTGTGACGGGTAGCTGGCCCCTTGCTGTCAGTAGAGGGAGCCAGGGATGCCTTGCTGAGAGCAGTCAAGCTGCCTTGGCGAATTGGGCCCATCACACCCAGGTTGGCATGCAACTGCCCTGCTAGGTTATCACCCACAGCTGCGCCACTGGACACTGCATAGCGCTCCAGCAGCACTGCTAACACTTCCTCCTTGTGGTCCACCTCCTCCTGCTTTGTCCTTACCTGTTGTGCAACAAGGTATCCTGTCTTGTGCTTCTTCATCAAGGGGCCTCACTCTGGTCACCGCTGACAGTCCCATGCACAAACCTTGACCTTTCTCATCTCTGTTGATGCACTCTAGAAACTTGGCAGTGAGATAGTGTCTTGGCGTACGCTTTGTTTGCCCTATGCCTTAGTACCAAACATGTGTAACTCAGTCAGCTGTCACCGTAGAGGCTCAGTCAGCTTGCACCTTGGCAGAGTATGAAGATGATGCATTGCAATGTGCATGTATGTGGTCATACCATATGCAAGATACCCACCATCAATGCGGCTGACCAGCGCAACAACAGCCGCAACATGAATTGAAGTTGTGACAGAGGCAGGTGCTAGCAACAGCACAGCTCAAGCTCAGCTCAGAAAAGCTATCAAAGCAATGGTCTCTGATGCTAAGCACATGCTGGTGTGCCTGAGCTTCCCCACTGAGGGATGTGAATGTGTACAGAAGTGCATTTCACCTTCATGGTCATGATCGGAGTTGCAGAGACAGGCACAGACACACAGTGACATGTTCAGTAGGGTTGAGACAGTATGTGTGCGCAGTGGGTGACACCTTCATGATGACAACATCCAGAGGAGTGACTCTCCAGGAGCATGCCAGGGCAATCTCTCCACTGACTCTCTCTTTGGTGCTGCGCCGCCCCAGGATGTACTTGTGCACCTCTGCTATGCCACTGGCCCCAGTCTCTTCCACCTCCCGCAGGGGAATCAGCACCTCTCCAAGAAAGACATCCTGACCAAGCCTGGAGCGGCCATACAATGACACCTGCCAGCCACACATATCGATGCTGCTTATTTTGCCCAGCTTTAGGAAGCTGGTATGCTCATTCCAAGCTTGCTTCATGCACCATTCAACAGCTTATTTCATGCATCATCCATCGTGTTACCATGCACCGTTCCAGCTTGCTCCATTGTACAGTCAAGTCCAAGCCTTTGCATACGTCACAGCTTGTTTCCTCATACATTCCACTTGCTTCCATGTACAGTCTGGCTTGTTGCCGTGCATAATTCGGTGCGCAATACAGGATCTGTGGGCAAACCTAAGCCACAGCATTTTGTGGGTTCACGTCCAACAGGGGTACAGGCCGAGGGCAGTAGCATGCACTCAAGGCAAGATGGTGGGAAGGGCGGTAGGGGGCTGACCTGCAGATCAGAGGTGATCTGCACTGACTTGAAGGTGACCTCCTCCTTCCACACAGGGTGTGCTTGCCCCATGGCCACACTGGTTCGCTTCACCTGGTTCTCACACTACACAAACACACACACTGCCTTAACTTTGTTTACCGTACGCTGCTGTGTACAGCAGATACTGCTGAACCTTTCGTCCATATGCTGTGTGCAATGCATGCACTGCATGTGCTCTTGAACAAGTCCTGTTATACAATGCAACTACTGCTTATGGTCCTATGTCAACATACAACCATCATACTTGCAGTTTGGTACTCTTTTTTTTACCATACTTTGAATCCTCTGGTAAAACAGTGCTGCTGAAGACTGCGGCTGAACCTTATTTCAGGAAAACAATATTAGGTCATGCAATGCTGCAGGGACAAACATGTGGACCCACTCAATAAGAGACCTGCATGATGATTTGCAGTAAACAAGTGCCCAACAGGCAGCAAAGTGCATAGACCAGGTGAGACACTAGATATAGTATGAAAGCTGCGTCCAGCTCAGTGGGAAACAGGCGCACCTGCAGAGTGCAGTAGACTTCGCTGCGAGCATTGCGCAGGCGCGCCTTGATGCTGTTCAGCTTGTGCACGGCGGTCCTGCTGCCCTGAAAGGCTTTACCATGCTTGCTTTCACCAGACAGCCAAGTGTCCATCAAGCCCTGCCGGGACATCAACAAGTTGGAGCAAGCCAAGCTCTACCACCTGTCCTCAAGGATGGGTGCAGTAGTGCAGGAAGTGAAAGATCACAGCACAATCTTGTTTCAGCCGAGACAGGCAGGTGCAAGCTCCTGAGGGAGTATATGAGCTTGAGAAGTATCGTGCGCACGTGCGCGGTCCGTTTGAGAGTGGAATCCAGGCTTTTTCTTGAAAGAGAAGAGCAACAAAGCGTGTAGAGGAGTGCAACTCTTGCAAGCTACACTTGCAGTTTACACTTCACATGGCTTTGCACACTCAGGAAGGCACTTGTCAACAAGCGCGTGCCTATGGAAACCATGAACAAAGGTGTTGTGTCTTGTTTATCTGACCAGGGAGAGAAAGAGTGAGCTGGCACAAACCTGAGCATCAATGACCCTGATCACAAGCTCTCCACCCAGAATGGGGTCTGAGGTGGCTGCAGTCTCTGAGGACGGCGAGAACAGCTGGATGCTATCAGGCCTCTTCTCCAGCTCTGCTGTGGTCCCGATGGTTTTAGAGGGGCGGTGGGCCACAGTGGCTGCTGTAGGGGAGGTTGGGAACCAGTCACCAGAGCCAGAGCCGGGCAGGCTCTCACCCAATGGCATACCAGAGAAGCCATGCATCTGCATTGCAGCTAATGGCTACTACGAATGCTGTCACATCAGCTTCAGAAGCAGTCATATCTGACATGATAGCATTTGATTCACTGCCAGCACTAGCAGAGATCAGGTCACTTGCTCCTGGCAAGCTGAGGAACTGGCACCCTCCTGATGAATGCAAGTCGTGGCCAATGCCCATCTAGTCATCATTGTACATGGCCGGCAACCGTGTCAGTCAATGTCTCCCAGTGTTACGTGAGCTGCAGCAGCGTTTGCGCCACTGATGCTCAGAATTGCAAATCTGCACAGTGTCTAGAGCTATGCTTCTGCGCCAAATGCAGACCTTCCTTCATCAGCGTCATTGCTACTGAGTGAGCTTTGTCAGCAGCTCTGTACCGTGCATTGGGCAACTCTGACTGGCTGGCAAAACACGAATGAGTCAATGCATGCACCACACAACAGGTGCAGAGAGGCTGACCAAGGGCGAGGATGGTAGCTCGGTGGACCCTCCAGGAAGGAGCACACGGGCGGGTCTTGGGCTAGTATTTGGGCTGGAGGCAGCACTGGCAAATGCCGACAATTGGCTGAGGGGATTGTCATGCATTGCAGCTCCCAAGGGGTTGTCATGCACCACAGCACCCTCACCAAGATTAATGTGGGCAAAAGAAACCGGCGAATCCGGTACTGTCAGCTGCAGGCGACCTGCAGACAGGAATGGAAACTACGCATGCACCATCTATTCTGCTTGCACTGAGCTGGTAAAGGTCATATGTGCATGAGAGCAGAAAAGAAGCAAGCATGGCAGAGCGACAGCTGGCCTTCAGCATCTCTCACACCATCATGTGCATGAGTGGAATGCCATCAAGAGTGAACAGCTGTTGCAGGTCACAACCACTCTCATGCTCTATCAACTTGCAGTATGCTGTATGTAACCAAAACTGAAAGAAAAGGAAACAAGGCAATCTGTTTTTGGAAGCGATTCAATTGACATCAGACCGGGTGCAGACCCGCATCAAAAGCCTCAGAGGTAATGCATTGTTGATGCTTACCAGAGTATGGTGCGGCGGTGACTATGCAGGCACTTCACCTTGAGCAGCTGACGGGGACACAACAGCACAACACCCAGAAGTCAAGTGCAGAAGCATAGACCCACAGGGCAAAGCAAGTAGAGCTGCAACGTGAAGACAGTGATCATGAAGATGGGCACCATGGCCTATCCTCCCCAGTGTTTGCAGTGAGGGAACAGCTGCGGACCTGGTGAGCTGGGGCCCTGGTCAGCAAAGAGCCCCATGTCATGCTGGGCAGTGCCATGGCTTGGGAGGCCATTGGACTGCAGAGACATGGTATGCCGCTCCCAGGAGGAGCCTAGTGAAAGGGAAGGGTAGCGACGTATGCCTGACAGCGGCTCCACATCAGCAATCATCTGTGTGCAACCACATGCTTAGCTCATGCAATGATGCAAAAACATCATTCAAAGGTGTAAAACAATGCAACACCATGGCTTTTAAAATGCGCAAAGCAGTAGATCTAAAGTAGTGACAGGTCAGGTTTATCACTAAACAGCAGCCACCTGTATGAGTCACATAGCAGTCAATGCACATATATTGCTTGTATATGCATATGGTGGGATTGTCAGACAAAAGCATTCATAGCGCGCATCGTCCAAGGAACAAGCTATACAAGCAATGGTACCTGCAAGGCATAACGATGCACAGCACTTTATTTAGCAACAATTTGTTGTAGTTAGTGAAGTGCTGACAGTGCTGCTGCCGCAGCAGTGTTTCATTGCTCAATTGAATACTAGCTTCAGATGCAAAGCAAGGGCATCATACTTACCATAGAGCATTGGCACTGACAGTCATGCATGCAGGGCAAAAGAGCTCAGATTGCACACCTGAGGGACTGCATGCTCAGACACAGACACTGAGCTCCTTCTGCTACGTGAAGATGCGCCCCTGCTGCTCAGCGCCTCCTCTGCTGTACTGCCGGCATCCCATTCAAACTCAGAGACCGAGCAAGCATCTGCATTGTCATCGCTGGTCCTCCTGTGGGGCAGGGGGGGCCCAAGACGGGCAACAGACCTCCTGCGGGGGGACACCCCCTCCTGCAGCCGGGGGTCATGTTCTGGGGTGGAGGAGCCTGATGTAAATGGCTGACCCACCGCAGAAGTGACTGATGCAGCAGCCTGCATGGACACACTCACAGCAGGTCAGGATCATTTGACTCCCTGCCTGCCAGCTGCGCAGGACTGTTGCATGCAGCTGCTCGTAGAGCAGTTATGTCTGCAGTACAGCACATGCTTGTTGTATTGTGCAGAAGCAGAGAGGACCATTCCGCCACAGAAAATCTTGCCTGCAGAGACTGATATGCAACGGTGGGCTCACCTCTTGAAACTTGACAACACCCTTCTTGAGGAACTGGCGAACCCGGGTGGGGGTGTTGCTTGTATCGCTGTCCTGAAGAGTGGTGGAGGGCTGTTGCCAGACTAACCCCGTGCCCCCAGGGCTGACCTGAGCTTCCTCTGCAGCACCAGTCAGCCTGCCTTTTGGCCGCATAGTGCCTGCAATATATGCCATGTCACACCTCAACGCTTTTGAGTTGCTGGCTTCCCAGGCTCTTATGGAGCTGTAACGTGGAGGGCTGCAGACCTGAGATGTGTGAATGCTATCTTTGCAGAAACGCTTTTTGAAGTTTTGCAAAGATACTCAACATGTATGCTTCAATGCATCCAGCTGACTGTGCTAAATCTTCCAGTGTGGTGCATTCAGCTAACAATGCTGAAGGCCTCAGCAGGATATAGTCATACAGCTGGTTTGCTTACGCAAAGCTTTTCATATGCTGCATGTAGCCACACTCATGACTGCTGAAGTCGCTATAGCAAAACACTTGCCAGGTTGCGACGCTTCCGCAATACAGGCTTCTGCAACGCATAACATGTTGCAGGCAAGCCTGACTGCAGCAGTGTAGAGGGTCACTCACTGACTGACAGGCTGCGGGCAACACCCATGCGCATGATGCTGGCGCGGGGAATGACTGGCATTCTTTCCGACACAGTAGAGACATTGTTGTTGCTGCGCCCCATGATCAGACCAATATCGATGTTCTGCTTGTCCTGGAAGTCCCTCAGCTGGCCATCCACATCCTACATTTGCACAAAAAGAATTGGCTCATGAAAGCAGGTCTGCCAGATGGCGATGCTCAAAGCTTGTATGCTATGCCAAAGCCTCATCTTCTGCTGCTAGCAGACACAGCTTGTCCTTACTAACACCCGCCTGACAAGCAAACAGGGACCTAGATGACGTTCTAGTAGCTGCAGAGCATTGCCTGCCTCTTGATCAGTCAGCTGAAGCAGAGATTACAATGACAGATGAGGGCATTGTATTGTCATCATGATTGAGGCCAGAGGTACAGGCATTCCAGTGACATGTAGAGGCACAGGCGTTACACTGACAATGCAGAGCAACTGCACGCACAAAACGCGTACAGGAGGTGAGTGCAGCAGCTGCTGGTTGCTTGCCTTGATGCGCTCCTGAAGCCTGGCAAGCTTGCTGGTGAGCAGGCTCATGGACTCCTCATTGCTGCCTCGGGTGTACTGGTCCTTGGTCTCGCTAAAACACAGCACCCGCGTGGGCCCGTCAGCATGCACACCCACATACACAAAGCGTGCGTCCAGCTCGGGCTGGTCCACATGCAGCATGGACTGCGTGCGGTTGCCCATGCCGCTCATGTCCTTGATCACGCGGCCGACATTCGCCACTCGCTGGACCATCTTGGAGTGGGCTCGGCCCAGCCGCACCTTGGGGTGCGCCTTGATGTCGTCCAGGTTGTACTCCTGGACAGGCGCATCCCGGAAAGCTTCTGTGGCCGACTCCAGCACGACGCGCAAGCGGTGGGCAGCCATGGGCTCATCCCAGGCATACTCTGCTGTGCTGCCAGGCGTCAGAGTGTCCCAGTCACTGGTCACTTCCAGGTCCCGCTGCTGGAACTTTACCGTGATGTGCTCACACCTGCCGCACAACACTGCCGGTGAGGTTGTGGGTCTGACCAAGGGCAGGCTTTTGTGGAGGTAAGACAGGTCAGGCTGCTGTACATGATTGCTGCAATCAAGCACTTGTGGGATGAGGGTGCTGCGGCAGGTGGCAGCAAAGGCACAGGAGGGCAAAAGCAGTGGCACTGCAATCGTTCAAGAAGTGTTTGAGTTGAACACAACAGAAGGCACAGCAGTGGGCGAGACCGCCACAATATTGTACTGTTGCAAGCTGTGGTGGGTAGGTAAAGGACAGACCTGTTTTCAATCCGGTACGGGGGCTGCTGGGCGTCCTTGCCCACAGTGACCAGCAGGGAGCCGCTGCTCAAGGAGATATCCACAGGTAAGATACGATGGCGCTTCACTGTGTTGTACACCCTCAGCCCAAAGTCATCCACATCAGAGATCTGCATGCAGGCAGTTCAGGGTCAATTCACAGGGCAACAGAATATTATGGTCAGGTAGGGGGGCGGTGTGCAAATTTGTGCAAATCTCCAAAAGGCATCAAAAGGCAGCAGGACGCCAAGGAACATGGCTGATTGTTTAACAATTACCAAGAAAAAACAAAGAAGACTCGTGACAGGACTAATAAAGAACACAAAGAGTCTTTCGAAAATGTTCTGTAAAGTGTATCAATTTAGGAAAATAAGAGTTTTTCCAGATCTTCCCATAAAAAACAAACCGGCAGAAGTACGCATGGGTAAGGGAAAAGGAGGTGACAAAGGGTCGGGCTCAGTAAACGTTACAAGAGCTTGCTGGCAGCTACACCCTGTGTGGTGCTCAGACATCAGCAATCAGTGTTGAAAAGCCAGGCAATGTTTCACAGCTGATCAGCAAGTACACTTTGACACCCTATGCTGATACGGCAGAGAACAGCTGAAACAGCACTGTGAAGCAGCAGGATTTGCTACAAAGCTGAGACTACCATCTTTGATAAGCACCTAAATGCCACACGAAGACAGGCAAGATGAGCAATAGTGTGAAGGGCTTTCCTAACAACACGGCTGACCTCAAAAGCCCCAGACCAGTTCCACTTGCCCTGGGCGGGCCTGACGCACAGCTCAAAGCGGCCATCAGCATCATCCCAGTGGAAGGGTGCCTTCACGCCTGGGGCCAGCTGCCACACCAGGCTGGTATTCCTCTGCCCATACTGCAGAGGCTCGCTGCTGTTGTTGAACAGCACATACCTGGAAGTAATGGTGATCACCTGCATCACAGCCATGGATGCTTACTGAGCTGCTGCTCTGATGGCAAATGTAGGGTGAAAGGACAGACAAGCAGACCTTGGCATGGAAGCCATCAGGACAAGCGATCATATAGCTATGATGTGTGCATCTTGCAGATGCTGCTCTCAGCGCTGATGCCCTTACACAGCGGGCATCAGAAGCCTGCCTTTCGGAAGGCATACAAGGAAGGCATCTTTGTATAGCAGGCCTTCCAGCAGCAGATCAATCATAGTGGCGAGGAGGGTGTTATGCTGGAGGCGGCATATGATGCATTACAAGGGCAGGGGCCAGCCTGCACCCAGTCCTTCCAACAAAAGTGGGGCAAGGAGCACGCAGCTTGCAAAACACCCTGTCAATGCATGATGCAGGATATGCGCAGCCATGCTGTCAGATGGCGTAGGATGAGACAGCATAGCACAGCAATGGTGTGAGATGTATGTGACAAGAGCAAGCAGAATCTGTGTGACACATGTCTACAAGTAAGCAGGCGAGCCAGCACCGTGTAGTCTTGCATACAGCTGTGCACATAAAAGCAATAAAGCTATCGCTGGCCAAGCGCTGACAACTGATGTTATGTGGATAGCATGCCTTAGTCCTGTGGAAGATGGTGGGCCCCAGGCAGGTGTCCAGGCTGAACTCATGGCGCTTGCAGCGCTTGGGCGCAGCGTCGCCGTTGAGCTTGGTGAGCAGGTGGCCAGGGTCAACGGGGGAGGGCAGGGGCAGCCCCCCTGGCCCCTTGAATTTCTTGGACTTTGGACTTACCGCCTGGGGCAGCAGCCTACAAATACAACAGCACAACAAGCTCTTTCATGGGGAGTTCTTCATGGGGAGTTCCTCAATAAGTACTGTCCATGACAAGGTGTTTACTTCTTGGCAGCAGGTAAAATCAAGACTTGATAGGCATGCATAGTGTTCCAGCCAGTTTACACATCAGCATCAGTGCTGACGACCAGCATGTTGCACCCAGCCACACTGGGCACATCAGGATGAAAACACGTTGACTGCCAACCTCGTTGCAGCAAGCCATTCAGCACACAGGACTTGTAAATGCCTGAACAAGGTAGAGAGAGCTTGATGACACTGATCAAGTAAAACCCCAGAGATCTGAGGAAGCACTTTGACAATCAAATATCTAGGGGTGTATGCTTGGGTGGGGGTGAGGGGGTCTCTTACATGCGGGAGCTAGTCCTCTTTCGGCCGGGCACCTGAGCACCGGGCTGAATGGGGAACTGGTTCTCAAACTTGATGACGTCCTCCATCATGACCTCCATGTCCATGCGGCTGGCCCGCCCCACAGGGTTGACAGGGGCATAGGTGTGGGTCTGTGCATTAATGCCCACCGACTCTAGGTTGATGGTCTTGGACCAGTACTTGTCATCCACACTCAGCCGCATGTGTGCCCGCCCGGCCCTATAGGCATGTGTGTTGTTTGACAGTTCAATTTGACAGTTGGGATCATCTCCTGAGAGTATAAGCATGTGCCCTGTCGAGAGATGCACAGAAGCAGCAAGCAAAGATATGACAGGGCTGACCCCCTAGGCACAATGCATGTCATAAGAGCTTGACGAGCTCAATATATGTTTGGGTGCTATATAAACAAGCAGTAAGGAGGGGAGGGAGGTGAAATATTATGATATGGCATGGCTGAAGACTTCACTGCAATAATTTATGTGAAGCACTGCAAGCACTGTCAGCAAGTGGGCAGAGCTTTCTGAGCTAGGAGAGGCTCAGATGAAGCATGAGCTGCTAGCAGTGACAAGCACTTGAGAATTGATGAGGCAGATACACATGTCGGTGAAGCACTGGTCAGGGGAGAAGAGGCCAGGTGGTGCTTCGTTGGTATGATGAGTTGATATTGGTGTGTGGCCTCACCCGAACAGGATGGGCTGCGCTACCCCGCCCAGCCCGGGGGCAGCCTTTGGGGGCAAGCTGCTGACAGGGGTGTTGTCTTTCAGCTTCAGGGTCAGATTGGTCTTGTTGATGATCCAGTAGGGGCAGAAGATCACAACCTCACGAGCCTTGCTGGCAAAGTCCATCTGCAAGTCAGCCCACAGCTTGGCAGATGTACATCAGCATGCATCCGCTCCCGCAGTACAGTTTGACAGGAGACTTCTGTGCTGATGGGTGATTGCTGATGAGGGGGGCATACCTTGTTGTGAATGCAGACCAGCAGCTGGTTGCCATGGTGGGTGATGCCGCTCCCATCGGGCTGCTGATTGTCTCGGGTGAGCATGATGTAGCTGGAGGAGCTGAAGCCCCCCATGAGGGACCAGTCTGGAAGCCCAAACATGGACCGCTGCTCATCTGACCCCCATGAAACATAGGGGTGGTGGATGGTCTTGTCCTTCATAGACCTGTACTCCTGCAGCAAATGTGACAAGATGGGCTCTGCCATGTGCCATCAGCAGTTGCAACTGGCTTATTTGATTAACCAGCATTCCACATCTGCAGCCTTGTCATGCTGAGACTGTGCAACTGCAAGCACCATATAGCTCAGAACAGGACCACCATAAGCTGTCATTGGAATCAAGTGGCTTGTATCTGCAAGCATGGTGCTGAAGAAGGGGATGGCAGATGGCCACACAACACCTGTGCAGCAATGGTCACCAGCATACTTCAAGGCGCAGAAGGCTTGCCTGTACTGACTTGCAGGGTGTGCAAGCAAGAAGATCATCAGAGCCAATGCATGAGGAGGAAAAAAGCGGGGGTGGGGGGGGGGGGGGGTTGGGGGAGGGGGAACAGAAGCTGACCTGCATCTCTATACCCATCTTGAGCTTCTTGGTAAGGTCAAAGAAGTAGACATCCTCCGAACCCCCGACTCCAATGTTCCAGCTGCCAACTTGGGCAGAGACACCGCCTGACTTGTTGGAGCGGGCATCTGTAAGGGTGACTGTGACTGGGTAAGGCAGCAGGTTGTGCAGCACTATGGGCGCATGGAACCTCAGCACGTACTCTGGCAGCCCTTCATCCTGCTTGGTTGCAGGCTCACCCTCTTTTGCAGCCACCTATAGGCAGCAACTGAAGCTTACACAAACGTTATGACAATGCAGTCGCACTTTGCAAGAAGTGGCAGTAGATGCACCCTTCAGCAAGACAAAATTTTGCTATTGACTTCAAGGTGCTGATGTCGTGTTGATAGTATAGAGTGCTATGTTGCCAAACATAGTAGCACTCCATGTTATCGCATACAAAGCAGCAGAGACACAACCTGATCATATGACTCCTTGCTATCAAGTATGAGAGTATCAACTTGAGTGACTGTTGTACCTTGATCTGCTCCTCCTTGACCTCAAGGCAGCAGTGGAAGGGCAGTTGCTGGGGGCTGCTGGGGGGGCAGGTATACAGGCCCTGCTTGTCTTTCAGCTTGCTGCCTTCCAGGTCAATCTTGTCCTTCTTGGCAGTCTCCCATCCAATCACATGGACATACATCAGCCCACCCCTGCATACGCAAAAGGGAATGCAGCCTGCGCTAACGCCCAAGCACCAGATTTGCGAAGGCAAGATTGTTCCGTGTCAGCCAAATGAGAATGCAAACTACTTTTGGTCTGGCAAACAGGTGTCGAACATTCCAGCTGATATCACCGATCAGAAAGTGCTTTGTCACCTTTGAAGCAGTCAAAGTCGAGGTTGACAGAGACATTTGCCACAGATGTTAAATCTACTGTGCATGGCATACCAGTCCTGCGTGACCCTCAAGGCTTGACAACATATTTCCAGACAAGGGGGTTGCAGCTGAGTAGTGGTGACAGACCAGATGGCGGGAACAGGAAGGTAGGTCTGCTGGCCTGGCGACAGGGGTCTGTTAGGCACCATTGAAATGGCAGCAGCACCCTTGCTAGGGGCACCCAGGGCTTGAGGGCCTCTAAACAAGTGCACATTGAACTCCAGCTGTTGATTGGTCAGGTTCTCAACCCTGAATGGCGAGTGGACGGTCAGCACCTGCACAACAAAGCAAACTTGGATCCTGATCCCAAACAACAAGCCACCTTGACAAGCAAACACACAGATGAGAAAGGAGCAACATGATAACAGTAGGTGGCTGATGAGGCAGTAATGACAGGAATAGTCAGGAATTGCTTGTCCTCCTTTTCAAGATGTCATTTGAGGTGCAGCTAATGCTATCCCTGAAGTTGGGTCCTCTATCACTTGCTTGCAAGGTAAAGCTTCATAATGTAGGTTAGGTCAGAATATCTGCTATGAATAGCATGCTAAGAGTGCACAGATGTACAGCAGTCAGTGGCTGTATTTTGCATGATGAGCAGCAAGCAGAGGGAAGAGGTACCTTTGTTCGGACATCCAGAACAACATCCATTACAACCGGAGTGGCTGCAGCATCATGAGGTGAGCCTATGACATAGGCGTACTTGCCCACTTTGTCCACCACAATATCTGTTACTGGGGTCCAGTTACCTTCAAACTGCATGCAAATGGTCCTGGCCATCACCTGTACATGCACCAGTGGTTGCTTTGCACACAGCTATTGCAGATAGCAATTACACAATGAGGGCCGCAGCTTTCTGGCCCCAACACCCGTTCAGCCCCAATAGCGAGGTATCCATGCAGAGTGCATATACGCTTAGAATTGTTGTCAGGAAGTGAGTGAACATGTGTTCAGCTACACACATGTGCACAGATTGCACTGCCATATACACGTGCAGGCAGCATATAGCAAAGTGTTGAGATACAAAAAGGGCTGCTGAAGTGTTCTCACCTGCTGCTGCGTGTCTGGAATGATGACAGTCTTTTCTAGTGGGTCCACCAGCAGTGGGGACTCTTCCCAAGCATTCAGACTGTAGGCACAGCCAGCCTCTCCATCCTCACCTGCATCATCTGTCCAGTATGACAGACGGAGGCCAGACCTGTTCACCAACCTACATCAACACAGCTGCAAGTCAGGAATATAAAGCAAGTGGAGGTTGGTAAAGAATGGGCATGGGGAAAGGAGGGGGCTGTTCGGTTAGGTCAAGATTGAAAGCTTCAGGCAAAGCAAATCACTGCCCAAGGAAAGCCCTGACAAAGCGTGCAATGTCTGCACAGCTGACAAGGCAAAAGCGACTTGACATTAGGTTCACGGTGCATGACCTTGAACTGCATGCTTTGGATTGGCCAGAATGCAGCAAGCATATATACACAGGGAACTAAAGAATGCAAGGTGCAAGGAGTGCACCTATACAATGTGGAGATTTTGGCTCGTGAAGGCGCCAACCAGTTCTGCGTGAGAGTGCGAGCAATAGTCTTGCTGCCAAGCACGCAATGGGGGTCAGGCACATTGTTGAGCAGCTGCAGGAAGCTGCGCAGGTCCCCCAATGACCTGAATGCTGCAGGCGTGACCACCAAGTTGAGACGCTCATTGGACTGGAAGGAGACGTTCTGCAGGTTGCTGGTGTGGCGGTAAGCCACTGTGAAGGGCCACCCCTCCACCATGGGCTCTGCATGTCACAGCAGATCAGGCACCGACTATGCACAGTGCTTCAAACACACAGAAGAGAAGTGAACATCACACCCTGTTCCATGTCAAGTTGCATTTGAGATGCTCTTGTTACACATCAAGTGATCTTGTCACACATCAATTGGACGTTGTAGCTATGTAGGGCAAAGCAGCGCTGCACCCTGAGTTGCAGCAGGATCCAATGAAAATGTTGTGGAGACATTTTGCATGAACGGCGCACCACAGCGCTTACTCCATTCAGGATTGCTTCAGGATACTCCTATGTTGTCCATTTGTTGATCACATCAGTGTCACATATCAGTCGAGAACGCGTGAATAAGCTAAGCCAGAGGCACTTTTGACAGACCACCTGTCATACGGCCCAGCAGATGCAACTGTTGATTACAATATGATGTCAGGCAGGGTCCGTGTGGAATGGCTGACAAGGCTGTTGTAAAGCTGCCTTACCAACAGAATCGACGGCACTGTTCAGGAAGGTGACCTCCAAGCCCATGGCGACATCTCCTACAGTGGACATGGGCTGGTCTAGGATTGCCAGCTCCCTCTGCACGTGGACATGCACATCCTGCAACCAATAACTCAAGGTCAGTCAGACACCAGCACAGGTGTGATGGGCACACTCAAATCAGAAATAGTGTTGTAGCAGCCTGGCAGTCTGTGAACGTCTCAACCAAGACAGTCATTGTTTGTGAACCTGTTGCGCATTGCACACCCTTCAACACCGTTGCGTATTTGGGTAGGCTCAGTACATTCAGTCAGTTGAGGATGTAACATAGACTGCCCATTGAGCCAAAGATCTGCACAACATGCAACAGCCATGTAGCTTGAGTGCAGCCCCAGGTGCGTACCTGTAAGCGCACTGCCATCACCTCAATGGGGTGCCCATACCTATCATCCACTAGCGCAACTGCCAGGGACTCAATCTCTGCAGTCACATGCATGCAGGACGGCCTGAATGGCACATGGGATGCAACTGCTCTGGCAGCTGAGACAGAAGCTGCAGAAGCAGCTGCCACCGTGGAAGCCACAGAGGCTGCAGATGCAATGGACAAGTGCGATGGCAGGTCGGCAGCCTCCACAATCTCTGACAGGCTTTCTGCCAGGGGGTGGGTGTGGGGAACAGCCTCTGGCGGGGGGACAATCACAGGGATGGGTTGCTGATCATCAACAGCAGGCGCCTTGCTGGCTTTGATGAGCTGCGTGGCGGTGTGTATGAGTGGGATGTGGCCAAAAGAAGGCTGCACTTGGACATCAGACAGCTTGAGGCTGAGAGTCTGCGTGGAGCGGGTGCCTGGGGCCTTTGGGGTGTGCCACTGACTGTCCATCACTGCATGAATGGGCACCAGCCAATCCTGCGTGCAAAGGCACAGTTGGCGGGTCGAACAGCACTTACAACCCTCAGTGCATTACAGGCCAGGCATGTGGCAGATCAGAAGCCAAATGTTGCAGTACGTTGGTTCTACCCTTATGCTTGGGTATCTTGTTCATAGCGTTGCAGCACTTGGCGAGTATGCACAAGATCAAAGGGTACGTGATGATGTCAAACCAGCATGCCCATAGAAATGTTGCACACCAGTGTATGAGCCAGCAGACTCCTCGTACCTATACAATTGCACCAGTGCACGTTCGCAATATCAAAGCACATCTTGTCCACCTCCAGGTGGCCTTTCCAGCTGGACACAATGCAAACCAATGGTAGCAGTCTGTGAGAGCTGAAACCTGTGAGTGCACTACTTCTGGCAGACGGCCTATCATTGAGAGCTCATGTGCGTTAAGCCTGAGGATCTTCTCCCCGTCTCCCCCAAAGAAGTAGCCCACTCTGAGCTGCTCCCAGCGCAGAGCCACTCCCCTCAGCTTGCTGTTCAAGGCATGCTCCACCTCGCCGCTCAACTGGTCCGGCAGAGGGATGAACAGCTCTGAGTTGTCCAGCATGACATTGATGTAGAACCAGTTGTTGGGGCCCATGTCCTGCAGGGTGGGTGCACAGGCTCACCCCTTTCAGAGATACTCCATGTGACATGTAGCGTGTTGAGGCATTGAGATGATGAATTTCTGACACAATGTCTCTGTCGCCAGCAAAGGGTTGGCGAAGTACTGGCAGATCGTGGTCAGTATCGGCAATGACGTTGGCAAGGAGAACTGCAGTACACAAAGAGGTGCACAGCAGATGCTGTTGTAATGGATGACAACGGGAATGCATTCATACCTCTGGGTAGGGCATCACCCAGTCCCTGACAAAGAAATGCTTGTATGCATTGGCTAGGTCCCACACGAAGTCCATCTGTGTGACGTAAGGCCACTGCAGCTGAGCCCCCTTGAGATGGACTTCCATAACATGTGGGCCCTGCCCTGGCCGTACTATCTGGATGACATATTCTAAGGAGAAGCCATGCTCAAACTCCACTGTGGGTTGTTCTGCCTCTTCGTCAAACTCTTCTTCTGGGAACTCAGACTGGTCAATCATGACAGAGCCCAGCCTTGAAGCTGTTCTTTGTACAGCACCTGTAAGCAAGCAGGACTATGATAGCACCTCAGGCGTTTATTGACAAACACACACTATCAGCAAGAGCCCAGGGGCTTCCTCATGTACACAAGTGTTTCATGCTATGAAGCTGCAACGAAATATGCACGGTGGCAGCTGCATTATAGGTAGTAGGCTTGCCACTTGCCGGACAGCAATCTTCACCAGGGGACAGATTTGACAAGCATGCACATAGGCGGTGTAACAATAGACCTGGACGGTCGTCTGATGGTTTGTCGCTGGAACTTCGCCTGTGGCTGAGCACCGAGCCAATACTGGACGTAGCCCGCCGAATGGAGTGCCGCCGCTCAAAAGAGGACCGGTGCGCAAGCCGACTAAACTCCGGCATGAAGACGTTAGTCGCCACAAAGCCTCGAACAGTGTCCCACGGGGCAAATCTGTCGGAGGAGTTGCCATCGCCATCAGGTAGATCAGGTGTGATGGTGATGATGGACAGATGCTGTGGCATGTGGGGTACATGGCGCCTGTCTGCTATTGCCAAGCCGCTGGAGGACACCTCCACATCCAGTGAGCCACAGGGATACCGGCCAACATTGACCAGCAGGTCCCGCATCTTGACCTGCACAACAATAGGCGGTGGGTGCACATGCCTGGATATCAAACTCCAGCTATGGTGTGCATGCAAGATAGCAAGAGTCTAACAGAGACAGCTGGGCATGCATGCTACAGCACAGCTTGGAGTAAGCCTGATGCCTGAATGCTTGTTGGCTGATCAAGCATCCATGGTTCAAAGAGCTTACTGTGCCCAAATTTGGCCCAGCACCCAGGGACTTGTAGCCAACAGGAGGCAGCTTCTCCATGATCAAGCTGATGCTGTGTACATGTACTACCACCTCCCACTTAGGGGTCTTGGACTTGTCCACACCCAAGGTCTCTGGAGCAGGAGGTTGAGCAGGCAAAGGCTTCCCTGAACAGGCAGGACAACGTTCCTCTCACAACACTGCGCCAAGCGCAAAGTAGCCGCATCAGGGACCAACAGGTAGCGTCAACTGCATCTGGAGTCTAGCAGTGATGCTTCCCGAATGCATCAACCAGCAGACGTTCAAAGCTTTTCAGAGCAAGTTAATTCATCAGAAGTTGTTCTTCCTTTAGGAGCAGTATTCTGCAGTTCTGTTCAGAGCAATTTGCATGAACAGAACTTTGCCTGTTGCCCCCAGTTGGCCCCAACGACATTAGACAAACGTACATACAATGGTGCTTGTAGAACAAAGAACAGAATGCACACAGCAGCAGCGGCAACAGGGATGGTAGCAGGCTCTTGCCTATTGGGAAGGGTGGAGGCCGCTGGGGGCCAAAACTGCAGGGCTCAGCCATGTTCTCCCACAGTATGGCCATCAGCAGCTCAAACTGCACCTCACCCCACACTGCACTGGCCCAGGGCCACCACACCTACATGGCAAGTCATGCAGTCAACCAGTATTCCACTAGTCTTGGCCCTTCATGCGTTTTAAGCCCTATTGAAAGAGCCTTTTCCCTACACAAAGAAATCGCTGTGAGGAGACAATATACAGCTATAAATAGAGCATTGGAAAGTTGTAGATGCATCATGAGGAATCCTGTTCTTATAAAATCAAAAGGGCTGGATTGCATGCACAGCCTGGGATTGCTTGACCATGCAGTACAGACCTGCGACGCTTGTTGCCAGCTAAGAAGAACACACATGATGTGATGCATGTTGCTATGCATACCTCAATCTTGGTTGGGCCAGAGGTGATGGACACCAGAGCATCTGCCCCATCAATGATCTGACGCATAGCCAGGTCATGCATGCCAGTCAGTGAGTAAGCCCAATACATCTTGAGAGCACTCAGCTCAACTGCCATGGCCCAAGAGCTCAGCCAGGAGTGGTTAAACTGGCTGTAAAAATCAGCTGCAGCACAAAGTGCAGACTTGTTGGATCCTGCTGTGACAGACTGAACAGATGGAGCCTGGTTGTATCTACACTTATCTTGCAAACACAATTGATGGTTCTGCTAGAAAAGGGTCAAAGAGGCCCGGGGGGGGGGGGGGGGGCAGGCTGGAGGGCAAGGTGAACTTGCAGCAATTTTGGTGCCATGGAGACTGCCGTCGAGGACGCAGTAGCTGTTGAGATGATTGTATCTGATGGAACACAGAGTGTGTGTCTGCATTGTGCGCTGAAGCTACAGTGCAAACAAGGATACACCATGCCCTTATGATATCTTAGCAGACACCAGCAGTGTCAGTTGTCGACAGCAGTTGCATCAACATAGAGCTGCAGGTGCCAATGATGCTGAAAGCTCTGTTGCCAGTAGACATCAACAGCAGAAATTTCTGTGAGTAGCAGTTGTTATGCATGCATGCAACCAACCGTGGTGCTGCAAGCACCATTGCCAGTGTGCATACCCTCATGCTCAAACTTCTGTTGGGACACATGGTCTGAGGTGCGGCGGCGGTGAGGGGCCGCTGTAACACATGGACCAAAGCGATCTGAGCGCACTCTCTGGACAAAGTCACGGTGATACTGCTTGAGCATGGACTGCATGACCATCTGGAACCACTCCTGACCTCCTTGGGGAGGGCTGAAGTCTGCCCTTGCCTGTTCGCTGGGTCTAGGAGCCCTGCAATGCAGCACAATAGCTTTGCAGAGATGGCAAACATGTGCACATGAAATGGGTGACCAGGATTGTTCACCTTACACTTGACTACCAAGCTTTAGGAAGGCCGACTAAAACACGTATCTTGTTAACATGAACATAGCATTGAGAATGCTGACCAGAGTCAGCATGCCAGGCAATTCCTGTTTCGTACAATGTCTCATGAGTGCTGGGCTTTCAGGCTGGCAAATTCCAGAGGTTGCCTTCGTCGAAGGTGGTCAGCAGGCATCTGCTGATTTGTGTTGCCTAGCCACACCACACAGAGTAGTAGGGGAGAAATCAAGGTGTGATGAATGCATCAAGGTCTGTCCTCTAGGCAAGTGACTTTTCCCAGTAATTTGCCAGATCATACTGGAATGAGAAGCCAAGGTGCCAAGCCAAGGATGCAGGAAAAGTTGGTCTGAAAGCACTTGGTCATGTTGAGCATCTTTAGCAACATGATTTGTTCATGCTGACAGAAAAGCCAGCTACAGGCCGAAGGTGGCAGAAGAGGTTGTGAAACAATACCTGGACATGTCTGGCATCATGTTGGCAACATGGGCTTCAGCAACAGGCAGCAGCAGGCGAGCTTGTGCACAGCTCAAAGTGTACATCTCTGGGGACCAAGAGTATCGAGGAATGTCCACTCGCAAGTTGGTCAGCACCACCTATGTGCACACACACAGAGCAATGGCGACTCCTAGCTTCAGCGTGCTCCTGTCTTTTCAAAGAGAGCCAACAGGTACTCTGTGAAACTTCCCTGTTGGGGCATTGTTATGGAGGAGGCTTTAGTTCAGCAAGCCTCAGATGAGGTACGAGTGCTGGACTAGCAGGAAAGCAGGAGGAGCCAGAGAAACATCAAGGTACAGGTGACAGGTGCAGGCGCTTTGTGCCTCATGGACATCTATCCAGAACTAGGCCTCAGCAAACCGTAAAAGTGCATCACCATACGTGGATTGTATACAACACTGGTACAGGCATGTTGTAGTCCATCTCACACCTCTGTGATCGGGCGGTAGCTGCTAGTGCTCTGCTGTGGCTGTGACTCAGCAGGTGCAGCAGTGCTGGGGACAGACAGCACTGAGGCAATCTCCCGTGCCTCTGTCACAAAGTGCATGACATCATAGATGAAGCGGCCCACAAGAGTGAGGTGCAAGGAGTCAGCCTCTACCCTGAACGTCTTCTGGGCCAGGGGCACAGCCTGCAGCCAGACAACAAATGGACAACAAGGAAATACAGTGTGGCCACAGCAGAAGCCAGCAGCAACTTACAGAAGACTTTGCGAAAAGTACAGCCGTGAAAGATTGCAGGGACAACAATGAAACAACTGCAGATGCTGCAATAGTGCTTTGGCATCAGACACTTATGTAATTCTCAATCAGAGAGGCCCCAGGCAATGCAGAATTTGGTGTTGTGGGCACCAGTGCACCCTTTAAATGCACTGCTCAATGTTCTCATGTGATTTTGGGGCCAGCTTGACACTACATATTTCCATTTTCTAAGCTTTGAGCCTGGCCTGTGCTGGTTGAGCAAGCATGACAGAGTAGGTAAGCTCACA
>JAYKYS010000679.1:0-27420 GCA_036924285.1 Asterella californica
GGCTTGATGCGCTGTGCTCTCTGCAGCAGCTGTTCCAGCAGCTTCATCGATGTTGTCCAGGTCTAAGGATCCTGATGGAAGCATGTCATCCCCAGCGATCAACTGCAACGGCAAGAAGTGTTTTTCGTTGAAAGTTACAAGGTAATTTTATTTTGGGACAGACTCTGCTAATCTATATCTTGGCTACATCAACAGAGAGGCACAAAGAGGCAATTCAGTTGCGTTGGCGATCAATGAACATGGCAGACCGTACCAGCCTATAGACAGAGAACTAGCCAAGACAGGTTTCCTTGCACCTGTCCACGGAACAACATGCCCTTGCAAGTGCTGAGTTCACGACCTCAGCTTGTAGGTGCTAGGGCTTCAAAGCATGACCGCAACAGGGGATGACTGAGCAGCAGATTTGAGTCCCCTTTTGGACCTTATCAGAGCCGGCCCTAGACCTCAAGCGAGACCTGAAGCAGGCTTGTGCACAAACTCACCATGTATTATTATTGTACTGTACATTCCATGATGTTGCTATCTAGGTCTATTCATCAGGAGTAAAGATCAGCTGAGAGCACTGACCTTCTCTCGCGTGCGTTGGTATCTCTCCCTTGAGTGCTCTACACAGAAGGCTAGCGGATGTCCGTCCGTGTGTCTGAAGGCTGCAGCTCCCTTTGCATGTCGGCCACACAGTACATGGAAAGACCGACAACACACTCCAAAGCTGCATTGACTGCACACATTGCACATCATCGTGTTCATCTTTGCACAAATGGGACCGTCTTCAGCATGACCTTTCTGGCAGACAAGAATGCAAGCTCCATCTGATATGCTCAATGTAGAGCATGGATGTAGAGCTTATGGTGTGGTCGGACTTGTTTGCCCAAGTCAAGTGGACAAGTCAAGCTGCACATTGCAGGATTGGATGCATTGTATGGAGCTGAGCAACAGCAGCAGTGACAGGTTCATGCTGCAATGCATGCACTGCTACAAGGAAGGGGAGAATCATGAAAAGGGGTGAACAGCAGGGGCTTGGGACGAGCCTGGGGAGTGGGGGTGTTGGGGGAGGAGAAGGCAGCTTGGGGATAGCTTGCAAGGAGGAAGGCTGGGGGGGGGGGGGGGGGCTAGAGGAGCGCAGGGCAAAAGGGGGAAGGGGGCGGGGGATGGGGGGGTGGCGGGGAGAGCGTGGATGGGGAAGGGGCAGGTTGGGGACGGGTGGGCAGCGGGGATGAGGCGGGGGTGGGGGGGGGAGGGAGAGGCTAGGGATGGCCGGGAAGGCAGTGGGGGCATGGGGGCTGGAAACATATGAGGGAGGCATGTGGGCAGAGGGGACATGAGGGGGAGAGATCGGCAGGGCTGGGAAACCTTGGGGTGATTTTGGAGGCTCGGGGTGGCGAATTGGGTTAATTCGGGGGGGGTGGCGATGTACTTTAGGGGGTTCGGGAACCTGATCTTGAGTCAACACATGAGACCGTCAACAAACCACGCTACGTTACATTGCTAAGTCAACAATACTGTATGCGGACACAGCATTCATATGCTCAATCCCCACTTGTGCTCAATTTATTGATTCTCTAGGCATGCAAGATGAAAGGCACTTGTGAACTCGGGTGCCACACATGCTAACAACAATTCAGAATGGTATACACCTGAAAACATGAGCTTCATCTGTCTACAAAAGCAAATTCAAGTGCAGTGCAGAATCTATATGTTAAAGACTGTTACCCGTCAGTAAATGATATACTGTACCAATTGCTATTGCATTAGATACTGCTTCCAGTTTAAGGGATTCTCATCCCTGACAATATGATATTGTCTCCACAGATAGACCTGCCTCTGGGAACTGGACACAGCCAGGCTTTGGTCCATGCTTGGGGCCTTTGTGAAGTTGGGTGAATGGTATCCACCACTTAGCATAGTCACTGCACCCTGTGCTGCTTCTTGGCCCTTGCCTCTGCCACCTGACATCACTGGTGGTCTGTTGCTTGGAGCGTCTCCCCATGTTGGCTGCTGTGGCCTTTCTGACAGCAGGTACTGCCTCTCCTCAGAAGGAAGACGCTGTAGTATCCTGGCTGCCAAGTCAGCCTGGTGCTCTTCATTCCTTAGGTTACTATGAGAAGGAGGTACTGGGCCAGGGTCATCTTGATGTATGAAAGCAGCAGAGGGGCCAGGCAATGCAGATGTTGCCTCAGTAATGCCCTGTAGCAAGGCAACACATTGTCCAGACCAGTGGCAGGGTCTTCCAGCGAATGTCACAAGAGCCCTGTGCATATGACTCACTAGCAGCAGTATTGTACTTGTCCAGGTTGTGATTCTTCCTTTGGTGTACTCTTGATACAGCTGATGAAACAGCTCTTCTCTGCAATGGTTTTTACTGCTGCACATTGTCTATGATACTAAGCTTGGCCAACTGCAACTAAGCTTGGCCAACTGCAACCAAGCTTAGTATCATAGACAATGTAGCAGCAGTAAAAACCATTGCAGAGAAAGAGCTGTTTCATCAGCTGTATCAAGAGTACACCAAGAGAACCACAAACTGGACCTGCATTCTCAACAAGCACAATGCTGCTGCTAGTGAGTCATATGCACAGGGCTCTTGTGACATTCACTCCAAGACCCTGCCACTGTTGAAGCAGTATGAGCTCACTTGTGTGAACCTGAGCAGCATTGCTACGTCTGGACAATGTGTTGCCTTGCTACAGAGGCAGCATCTGCATTGCCTGGCCCCTCTGCTGTTTTCACACATCAAGATGACCCTGGCCCAGCACCTCCTTCTCAAAGTAACCTTAGGAATGGGCAGCACCCGGCTGACTTGGCAAGCCAGGATACTACAGCGTCTTCCTTCTGACTTGACAGCTGAGGAGAGGCAGTACCTGCTGTCAGAAAGGCCACAGCAGCCACCATGAGGAGACGCTCCGGGCAACAGACCATCAGTGATGCAGGTGTTGCAGAGGCAAGGGGCCAAGAAGCTGCACAGGGGTGCAGTGACTATGCTAAGTGATGGATACCATCCACCCAACTTCACAAAGGCCCCAAACATGGACCAAAGCCTGGCTTTGTCCAGTTTCAAAGGCAGGTCTATCTGTGGGAGACAATATCATATTGTCAGGATGAGATGTCCCCTTAAACTGGAAGCAGTATCTAACGCAATAGCAATTGGTACAGTACATCACTTACTGACAGGTTACAGTCTTCAACATATAGGTTCTGCACTGAACTTGAATTTGCTTCTTGTAGACAGATGAAGCTCATGTTTTCAAGTGTATACTATTTTGAATTGTTGTTAGCATGTGTGGCACCCGAGTTACAAGTGCCTTTCATCTTGCATGCCTAGAGAATCAATACATTGAGCACAAGTGGGGGACACATTGAGCATATCAATGCTGTGTCCACATACAGTATTGTTGACTTAGCAATGTAATTTAGCGTGGTGTGTTGACGATCTCATGTGTTGACTCAAGATCAGTCTGGACTGACAAAAGCATGGTGCAACAATTGTTTGAGTGCTCCAATCGCATTGCATAATGGGCCCCCGACCTGTAGGCACCCCAAAGAGGTTTCGGAGCGGCTACGCTGAACCCCCTAAAGTGCATCGCCACCCCCCCAAACTAACCCAATTTGCCTGCACTGGGGAAGGGGGAAATTGAGGGGAGTGGGCAGCGGGAGTGGCATTCACATGTGGAGCTTACATGACAGCACCGCCGGCTTGTTTGCAAATGGCACATATCAGGTCCACTCGGTGCTGCCTTAGGGCGTCTAGCTTGGGGCCCCTCATGCCTTCCGGGTCACTGATCAGGATCTCTGGGGGTCCACAGTGCGCATGCCAGGTGCAACGTAGGGCCTTTTGTTGCAACAGCCCTGGGCAGCCTTCACCGGCCCTAACGAAGGAACCTGGTGACATGCACATACATGTGTGAGCAAGGGTGAAGCTGTGTGTACCCATTGAATATAGTAGAAACACATGCATAAGTATGTTGTACAGTATGCATCAGTATGTTGTACAGTATGCATAAGTGTGTTGTACAGTATGCACCCTGTGTATTATACATACACAAACTAGTGGATACATGATCTTGGCAGGACCTATGTTGGCGCATGCTTTTACAGTGACAGGTGGCTGACTTCAGGCAGCCTGAAGTCCAATCTGTCAGCGTCATTATAGAGGTGAGCAAGTGATCAGCATTTCACACAGCTTGTGACTCAACAAACCAATGAAAAAGGCTACCTTGCGAAGGGCCCCGCCTACTACAGGGCAGGCACACACAGTTGGGCTTGGGACAGATCCAGCTTGTCCTTACACCCATCGCAGTACCATTTGCCCCTGGGCACCCGTGCAACTGCATAGCAGGCCTGATGCACTGCAACATCACACCCTTCCCCATCACAAAGCAGAATCTCATTCCTGCAGAACCCAACACACAAGCCTGTAAATGAGGTTGTGGCTTCCAACACAGGCTTTGGCTGTCAGCTGCAGAAAACGTGCTAGCCCTGAATTTATCTGGCATTTGTGCTAGTCATGCAGCTAGTCTTTCGGCACCTGCGTTTGTTGTGGATTGCAGTTTGCAACGCAAGCAGCCACAATCTGGAACTATTGCATGACAACATCAATGTTTGTTCTGTTTTGTTTTTCTACTATGTGTATTTGCAGACACTGTGCAGATGCCAGGTTGCTGGACGGTGACACAGTCACAGCCAGCTGTGCTGTTACCATGCATATTGTGCAGTTGACATTGATACCTGGTATGCCTGCAAGGTCTCACAGTAATACACTGAGTGATCTATGCAGACGTGGGATGGCAACCAAGAATGAATAGCAGTGATGCAGCACAATGAACAGCAAAGAACGCCTTTGAGGGTGTCGTTGCAACACATCAAGTGATCTATGCAGAAGAGAAAAGGCAAGAAGGAAGAACAATGCGGCAGCACACAAAAGAGGAAAGGAAGTGAACAAGAGGAGTTACAAACCCTTCAGCTTGTTCGTCATCCCCACACACACCACACGCTTCATCGTCTTCATCCCATTGCAGCTTCACCTAAACCCACCACAGAGTTGAGCGAAGCCAACAGTGCCTCACGAGGATGGTGCTCATGCCCAAAGCAATACCAACTCTAATGGTACAGCTGGCAATTGGACAGTCATGCAGGCAACAACATAGTCACACACAGCAAGTCCTAGCGGCATAGACAGTCCGTGTGCTGCAAATCTCATGCTGTTGGCAAAGGTCTGCCAAATAGCCTCTAGTGTGCACTGCAAACTTTATATTGATTGATTTGATCTTAACCTCTGCTAGCCGCCATGGTGACTAAGTAGGTATGGTTTGCCTCACCCTGATTTCACGAGCTGCATGTCATGAGGTCATCATGCACAGCAGCCATGGTTGCTGCTACTTGTACCATACCCAGCGCATAGCATGAATGTGGATGTGCACAGCTAAAGAGGTGATCAAGCTCTGGCAACAGTATCTTTGCATGACTTATTCTGGCATCAGGAATCTGGCATGGCATGAGGGAGAGCAAGCAGATGACTCACAGGCTGCATGGTTATGAGCTGAGCTGGCTCATCCCCCTCAATCTCAATCACCGCCTCTGCATTGGCTCCTTTACTGCCTCTCTCTCTCTTCCTCTTCTTGCCGGAACCTTGAGACCTGCCACTGCCGCCACTGGCATCGCTCTCTTGGTCCTGCGACACACTTGGTACGTCAGTCAGTGCCTGCAAACCATACTGTTACCCAGCTTGTTACCCAGACTGTAACAAGACCGTATCCAGACTGTAAGCACAGGTGTAAGCCCAGGTTCAATCAGGAGGTGTGACCAGAAGTGTAATTAGAGCATAAGTAACACAAAAAATAACAGATTGATTACAAAACTGTGACCACACAGTATCCCACAGGGTGACCAGAGGGTCAGTAGACTGCAGACAGAAATGACATTGATCACCTCCCTGACCAGAAATGGGGTGAAATCTGTGTGATCTGTGTGGCAGATGCAATAATTTCTGACATGAGGGGGCCCAAGAGTGACCAAGTTGGTGCTTACCACTTGTCTTGCAGACTATTGGGAACAGCAGCAGCCAGGTGGTTAGCAGAAGAATGTAGCTCCGGGCATATCTACGCTGATACAGGATTTTACCGAGCTGCCAGAACAACAAAAAAATCAAATGCCTCAAAACTTCAACGATTTGGACGGTCTGTTAGTGACTTGCTAAGATTTGACGGTGGATATGCGCAGCAAAAGTGCCACTGTCCATAAGCTGCGATCCCTCGAATGTTGCCGCTGAAAACATCAGCAACAGCATCATACCTGCAACATGTCATAGTAGACCAGTGCTGTGATGTACGTGCATGGGAATGAACACTATTGAAGCATCTTGAGACTGTAGGTGTTTCAGCCACTTGGAACAGACCATCCCACTGTTATAGCAGTAAAGTTTTCTGGACTGCAGCCCATGCAAGCCCAGCTGCTGAATTGCAACTGCTCAAGCACCTGGATCACAGGGCAGCTGGTAAGCGCATGTTAAGCCTACACGTCTTCACACTCAATTGCTGCCAGGGTGAAAGGTAAGCAGACCTGGCATCAGCATCAATCATGCCACAGAGTTGGTCTACTTCTGATCACGCATGCCAGGCAATTTTGATGATGTTTGTATAGCCAAGTGAGGGATGCAAAAAGAAGAAGCAGGGGGGTTGAAGCAAAAGGCGAGGGCAACCAAAAGAGGGGGCAGGCTGGCCAATAGGGGGGGCCCCGGTTGGAGAGGTGAAGAGGGAGGGGTTGGAGAGGCAGGGCAGGAACAGGGAGGCTGCAAAAGAGGGGGAGAGTGAGGGGGCAAAGAGAGGGGTCCATGGGCGGGGGGCAGGAGGGGGGAGGGGGGGGTTGACCTGTGAGGCTTCCTCAGCAGATGCTGTTTCATCCAAGTTGAAGCTCACACGCTTGCGAGGCCTCAGCTTGATGTCCCGAGCTGGCTTGTCATCCCCAGCTGAGTCGCTCTCTCCGGCTGACAGCTCCCCTTCTGCTTCTGCATCCACATTTACCTCCCGCTGTGCCTTGCTTGCAGACCTGCACGCTACGCTATGCTATGCCATGTCATGCCATGGATGGACCTTGTTGGCTGTCATGGGGCGGGAATGAACAGAGCTAACAGAAATTAGTGCAAATGTGCAATTCAAGGGCTACAGCAGACACTCAGATACATATAGGTTTATGATACTGCAGAATGTTGACATACATGACGGCAAGCTGAATGGCATATTGCGCTAGCATGTGTGTGCACTGCCAGAGCTTTGTAATATGGCAGGTTGAACTTGTCTACATGCAATTGCCTTTTCAGGTTCAAAGCATGGTGCACCCCAAAGCTCAATGTGTGCTGATAGGGTGCAAATTGCCTTTCAGGTTCAAGCATGGTGCACCCCAAAGCTCAATGTGTGCTGATAGGGGTGCATACCTGGGTTGTTTAGCTGCTTGGCTGATTTTGAGAGTTCTTGCAGGCTTCTTTCTTGCTTTGCCAGCAATGTATGGGCTGCACCTTGCCTTGTCCATGGATGAGGTCTTGGGTCAAGTTGATGCTCCAGGGAGTGGGCCGGAGTTGCATGGACTGCTGTTTATGCAGAGATTTGCTTTGATCTCGAATTCGATTCAGTACCTTTAATTTGAGCTGCCAGCTGGTGCAGCTGAGGGTTTGACATCACCTGAAGCAGAAGCCGATGCTGCAGTCGTTTTGATGTTTTTATCCCTCGTGATCATGCTGCAGACTGTGAGAGTACCATTTCAGTGCTACATCATGGCAGCGTACCCTGTGAGTGCGCAGGTACTCTCGCTGCTCTTCGGTGAGCAGACTCTTACGAGTCGCTCGAGGCTTTTGGGACTCCATGCAGGCGTGCCGTCAGCGTCTCACGTCCAGAGCACGGCAGGAATCAGCGCTTTTTGCACGAAGAGTTCGTGAACTGGGTCGGCCGACTGCAAGATCTGCATTTCGCGAAGGAATCCCGGATCTCGAAGCAGCACATGCACTGCGAGCCTGGCCGCATAACAGGCCCTGCGCATCTGGCTAACACAACCGGCTCTGTTGCACGGCTTGTGTCCTCTGCGCTAAAAAAAACCCATCTACACATTTGAGCGTTACGGCGCACGATGAAACGCCAGCACGCCCCACGCCTTTGTCCCTGCGTACTTGGCCCGGTCTGCCTGCTTACGTCTGCCGGGTGAATTTGCTGAAAGGGGGCCGGCGAGTACAGTCGCTTTCAAAACTTCAAGCAGTTGGCGCAGCTCCACTCACTTTGCTGGTCCGTGCAGGCAGTCTTGCAGCACCCAATTTTATTCTCCCAGGCTGCTGCCGTGATTTGCAGCCTTTCTGTGGTCTGTTGAAATGCCTTTGCCCACAATCAACATGCAGGCCAAGCGTCTGCACGCGAAAACATGGAACATCACGTGACGTTGAGGGAGCTGGCTTGTCAGATACCCTCAGGCCATTTCACAGCGTGCCCATCCTGGCGGAGTCGATGGCAATATGTACATCATAGGGCAGACCTTCAAGCATCCCAATTGCCCAAAGCATGCTGTTACTATTGTGATGCATTTGTTTGCATCTGATTTGTAACGCAGACATCGACATCGATGCTGGACTTGCAGGTAGAAGCAAAGACAGAACCACCAATTCTGACAGTCTGTCAAACAATTTCAAAGTCCAGCTTCCAGCTTTGCCCAGCCCATGATGCCTTTTGTGCTCACTGCAGCGTATGGCACCACATTGAATGCTTTGCAGGATGATCACAGTTGCTGCTGTGGGCTGTGACTCAATGTGTTACCTATGCTTTAGTGCATTCTTCTGTTTGCAGCTCTGGTTTGGACAAAGCTGATGTGGAGACTTCCAGGAAATTGCTTTGGAAGTTGGACACAGCCAAGCAGCAGCTAGTTTTAATGAGCAGAAGCTTGACGCCTACATCCAGATAGAGTACCTCTATCTGCAGTATACCAATGGTCTTCGTAAGGGATGGAGTGGGAACGGCCTCCGCTCCTCCTTTCACTATGACAATTTCTTGGACTTTAGGGACCTTACTCAGTTTGAGGCAGGGGGGGTGTTGACTTTCTGTCACTATCAGATCAATGTCACTGAGTAAGGTCCCCAAAGTCCAAGAAATTGTCATAGTGGAAGGAGGAGGGGAGGCCGTTCCCACTCAATCCCTTGCGGAGACCATTGGTATACTGCAGATAGAGGTACTCTACCTGATGAAAGCGGCAACCTTCTGCTCATCGAAACTAGCTGCTTGCTTGGCTGTGTCCAACCTCCAAAGCAATCACCTGAAAGTCTCCACATCAGCTTTGTCCACACCAGAGCTGCAAACAGAAGAATGCACTAAAGCATAGGTAACACATTGAGTCACAGCCCACAGCAGCAACAGTGACCATCCTGCAAGGCATTCAATATGGTGCCATACGCTGCAGTGAGCACAAACAATTCTTTCGTACAGCTGCTTGTGGCCCCAGCATCTGAACATCAGCGGAATCAACTTGCATCTTGAAGGCATGGCAATGCTTCAGTCTGGCAAGTGGCCGTTGTTGAAGAGTCTGGTCAGGTCGCAATGTGATGTGAGATCCAGCAGCTTGACACACTTGATAGCAGCTTGCTGGCAGTCACTGGAGGATCTTGATCTGTCTGGCGCTCCCTGAGTGCAGCAGACATCATCCAGCTCAGCACAGGCAATTGGCCTCACCTTACACACTTGTCCCCGCGAGTCAGAGGAATGAGCACAATATGAAAGACAGCATTGGAGTCCAGCAGGTCATGCAGATGGAACAGGTGGACAGTGTCTTCAAGCAAAGCATCCAAACAGCTCAATGGCCCAAGCTAACCCACGTGTCCGCATATGGCTTTGGTAGTCATGCTTACAATATGACTTGGCTGGTGTGCTGCTCATGGTCGCGATTTGCCTGCCTTGACCTGAGTGGCTTACTAGTGGGGTGGAGCAGCCTGTGAAATGTTGACATGGAGCCGCTGGCCATCTTTGCAAGAGCTGCAACTGGGTTCCACAGAACTGGGTCTGAGTGCATAGATGCAGCATGTCACATGATGTGGTCAATGCTCATTGGCCATCTCTGAAGTACCTGGATCTGTTGCATTGCGATCTATCCAATGATGAAATGGTGCAAATCGGCAAGGGACAGTGGCCACTCATAGAGAAACTATGTCTGCACAAGAACGGAATGGGTTCAGAAGGCATGCGACCTCTGGTCAAAGCTGATTGGCCATTGCAGGATGCTTGATGTTAGTTGCTATGATGGGGGAGGTGACGATGACACCATCACAATTTTGATGTGTGGAAACTGGCCGGCCTTAGAGTGCCTTGAGGTGTCAAAAGACGGCAGACCAAGGTGGTTGTTTTGCTTTGATCATGCTGAGTTATTTTACAGCTGCGGCAACAACGTAGACAACTTCAAGCACGTAGCTTCTGGGCAATGGCCCAGTCTAGAAATAATTATTTTCAGCGACGCAATGGACATGTCAGCATGCATGTACATGTAAATAGATGTCTGATAGCAGCTGATGTACTGGATCAAGGCAGGCCAAGTTTTGCCAATGATAAACTCCTGATAAAAGGGTGGTTGTAGCCATTATAACTGGTGCATGCAAGAGGATGTTGGTGATGTCTGCATGCTCGGCCAACCGGTGCTGAAAGGCCAAGGGTAGCAATCCATGTTTATCGAAGAGTTTGAATGACTGATGACCTTACTAATACAAGCTGGCTTTATAATCAGTACCCAACGACAATGGGGAAGGTGGGTTTGCACACCCATGTATGTGAGCGACGCCACAGTTCCTGCTTAATGTGCAGGAACCCTGTGTGCATTGCCATGCACATTCACCTCTGTGTGGCTGTTCATTTGTGCTTCCAGTTCATGATGACTACAGCTGCATTGCAACATTGCAACGCTGATTCCCACTGGATCTCTATATTTGTCAGGAGTAACACGCAAGAACCACAGATGGCAGAACAAGCACCGAGCAACAAAGAGATTTAGACAAACAAAATTTGTGCCTGCACCATTTGCTCACCATTCTGGAGGTGTGACTATCATCAAGCCTTGTTTAGCTGGGAGGTATGGCACACCAGCTTCAGAGCAGGGCAATACTCGATAAGACAGAGGCTGCCCGAGCTTGAACTCTGTCAAGTTAGCTATGGTGGTTTTGAGCTATGCTGCCCAGCGCTTCTTTGGTGAGAAAGGCAGAGTGTGGTGTGTGATGAGCACGTTGGGAAAAGACTTTGAGGATCTGGGAAGTTGCGGGTCCCCAGGACTGCATGCGCTCATGCAGCTCCATCTCACCCAAATTTGCAAAGAACAACGGGCCCTGCAAGGCTCAGCATTACATTATCCAGGCGTAGCAAAAACATCTGACCAAATGCAGGGCAGTGTGTGCGCTGCAAGGACGAAGCTTGTCAGCATGTCAAATGTCTTGAAAATGCTGAAGGCCTATGGTGCAGCAGTGCAAAGTTGGCATCTATAGGGCCAGAGTGATAGCACAAAGTTGGCATATAAAAGGGCAGATGAGTTGTACAAGCAACAAGTCAATACCTTCGGTGCTCATACACATCCAAGCCTGCAGAACCTATGTGTCCTCTCTCCCAGCGCATCAATCAAGGCGAGAGTGTCTATCAAACCGCCTCGACTACAGTTGATGAGCATTGCTCCTGGCTTCATCAAGGCTAACCTGATACCAGAAACCCAAGTATCTCTGTTATGTCTTCCAGACAGGAACGAATGCTTCCACTCCCGTGATGCACAATCATGAGGCTGCAAATGCAATAAATAACGCCTCTCCTGCAATGCTGCACAGTCGTGACCCTATGCTGCAAGGGCGCATAGGAAGAAGAAGGGTACCTTATAAAATGTAGGGCATGCCCAAGTACCTCCAAACCAGTTCCTCCAGATCAGCAGGACAATGTTGAGTAAGCAGGGTGGATGTCTGTTTTGTCACTTGACTTCGGTACCACGTGGCCACGCACCAGGCATGGCGGCGTTTGGCATACTGACAGCAAAATGGAAGCTGTAATACCCATACCTTTTAACACTCAGCATATGCTTGGTGGATGGGAGCAATGGGCAGTGCAACGAGACAACATCACTGTATTGTAGCAAGTCCTCCAAGGAAGTGTACTGGACTCCCGCTGCCTCACACGCTGCGCTGGGGGCAAGGTCATGTGCCAGTACTGAACACCCAAATCCCTGCAAAGTTGAGTCGCTCCACTATTGCTCACATGAAACTTGGCACAGCATTTATGCATGCAATGTTGAAGACCACAGTCCTGCTTAAGGCTATGTTTGCCTGACAAGCTTCTTGATGACCCAGCTGCATAACCCAGCTGCAGGTCTGTTTGCAGACACACGTATTGCTTTAGACATCAAGCAACTTGCCAAATGACCACCACTGCCATGCTATGTGCTGTTCAACAAGCATTTGGGGGCAATTTGAGGATGACAGATAGAGCTGAGTCACTGGGTGCTTCCAGCTAGGACCTCATTTCTACCAGCACACATTTCTCTCTCCGTTACAATGCTGATAACAGTGACAATAAAATAACAACAATGACAGCACCTTGAGGATGGTGCAAAGAGCTGAGCCAATGGCTCCGGTCCCGACCACACCCACAGTCTTGCCGTGGAGTTCAAAGCCCACTAGGCCAGACAGGGAGTAATCCCACTGCTGCATACGCATGCTGGCATGGTGCAGGCGCCTAGCAGCAACACGCATAGCTGACGTGAAAGCATGGAGGAGCTTATGAAGTAAGAGTAGTTACACATCTTGCACATGCTATGCTTTTGACAGTCACCAAAATTGGCGGATGCAAATGCTTTGTGTTTGCACTTGCATGCAGCAAAACTGGAAATTGAGCTGCAGGCATGGTCATGCAAGCATGGTCATTTCAACTCTGTCATTTTTGCACAGCATCACTGTTCCAATGTAGACTGATGAGGCCTTCCAAGATGACACCACCATCATAGGCCTGAGTGCGAGCATCATCACCTGTTGTAGAATTGCCCAGTGGCATCAGCAGTAAAATACTTCGATTGCTTCTTTTGCAGACTCACCTGTTGAGACACATCATTAGGCTGACTGCGTGCTCAGCAATGGAGTGTGGCGAGTAGGTTGGCACCCTTGCAACAGAAATGCCAAGAGACTCTGCTGCCTCCACGTCGACCTTGTCAAAGCCAGCACACCTAAGAATCAGATTGTGCTGCTGTGCTGGCCACCCTTTTCATGTCATGTGACTGGCTACTGCAGTGATGTGCAAGCAATGAATAAATGTGAAGTCGAACTTGCACCTCATGGCAATGAACCTCACACCAAGGTCTGCTAGAACCTTCAATACCTGCAAGCAGCATAGCGGTGAGCCCAGTCATTCTCTGACAGCTCCAACTCCAACATAAGGCCAATTCAGCAGGTGCAGTCTCGTATACACTGACCTCATGAGTTGCAAAAAAACCACTTACCGGGGCACTGCCATCATCATTGACAAAAAGGCACACAGCCTTGTGGCCCTTGGCAAAGGCTGCAGAGTCTTGGTTCAGGCTCCCCTATATCAAGGGCACACCTGTCTTATATGCCGCCAAGTGAATATACTGTGCTGGTCGAAAGCATACAGGCACACCGTTGCAACACACCTCTATCATGGTGCTGTCAGGGAACGCCGACAGCATTGGCTGCTTCAGGAATCCGTGCACATAACGCTGTGAAGAATATACAGCCACACGCAACGCTTGCTCGACAGACACTGCGTGCACCAAAGGTGCAGCTCGGCACAGCTTTCTGTTCACAGCACTTGGCACACATCGCCCACAGTGCTTTGAGAGGCTTTGTAGACAAGACGCTTTGGTTGGCCGTATACTTTGCTCCAAGCAAACCATCTGCAAGGAAGCACAAAGTGAACTCTCTTTTCGTCATCGAACACACGATCCAGGCTCGATCCAGGCTTGATAAGTTCGTGAAATGTCGGCGGCTCTTAAGTAACGTGCTCACCGGCTTGCGTCAATTTTGTTTGCTGAGCACGCGACACATTCGACGCCTGCTCGATTTAAAATTCAGGCCGGACAATAGTCTTATAGGTTGACCTGGTCAAATCACCAGTGGTCAACAAGAGCTGCCTTCTCAAGCCGCATCAAGGTAATGAAGGGCATTTAAGTTGAGGCCCTTCACCTTTTCGTGAAAGGGAGGCTGAAGAACACCACCAAGAAGACATAAGTGATGTATGCAGGCTACATCGGGGGCTCCAGATAAGGCTGTGCGAGATTGCAATTCAACACTATAAAGTCAAGAACATGGCAGCGTCAAAATGCCAGCATGCTGTACTTGCAAGTGCCAGGAACTTGTACAACCACCTGTTGACGGCACATCTTGATATAGAATCCGTATGTTTAAGATGCCTTAAACACAAAGCATATGTGACAAGCGCATGTGGATGCCATCTCACTGTATTACATGGCTGTCTCAAATCAATAAGCACAAAGTTGATTCGAAAGAATTGGATCACAGCAAATCCCCAAGAGTACGATTGTAGCGCCTGGAAAAATGTCTGGATCAGAAGGTAACTACGGTCAGACAGCAGAACACAGGCAAGAGTATGTGAGTGTTGCCGGTTAGGAAGCACCCAGCTGTGACGCTGTAGGGCACAAATGCAGTGAGATGCATAGCGGTCGCAAGCTTAATGTTTACAAGCACAAAGTTGTTGTACAAGTTGTCATACACATGCCAATCTAAGAATCTACTACTGCCAGAACCCAATGTGGGATGCGCCATGCTTGACACTCTTTTGCAAAGCTAGTCAGCAGAAGCTAGCTTGCAAACTTCAATCCCAGCATACCTTCAGCAAATTGGTCCGCAGGGGTATTCCAAAAAAGCAAAGGCATGTGCATGCATACGTCAGCTCACACCCATGTTGTACAGAACTTGATTTCATGCCTCTTGAGAGATGACATCAGGAAGCAGCTGGGAGCTGTCATTGCTTCTTTTGTTGGCACTTGGGGGGGCAGCATGATGATAGAGAACCAAAATTGCTGTCACAAACAGGAAGACCTGAATAGCAGCTGCTAGCTGGATGACAGAAGAGTACAGGGCCGCGCCTTTGAGCTGCATGCCATTCTGAACAAACGTGGTCTTCTCCTGGACGCCAACCTGAAGCAGGCATTTGACATGAAAAACCACACAAGCACTGGACATTCTGCCAGTTTGCACCACATGTTCAAAATGAAAACATCTGCTGTACATACTCAGCAGCAGTAGGGATGAAAGCAGCCAGAAAGCAGCGCCATCAAGCAACACAGTATCTGCCACAGTTATTGACTTGCAGTGCCTTGCCAACCTAGCTAGATAGTGATAGTTACAGGTTGCAATGCAAATGAACAATCTAAAGTCATAAAGTACTCACAGCCATGGTGGCAAGGCCTGCAGTGAAAGCTGCACGGCCAGCAAACTGGTGGATGGGGCCTAAGGCACGTCTGTTGCGTATTGCCATCTTCGGAAACAGGTAGGCATACAGCCCCACCAAATACTGCAGGACCAGGAGAAGTTGATATGCAATGCATGGCTGCACATGTGCATTGCACGTACATTCAAGTATGACTGTGTTGCTGCATGCCTCCATGACTCTGTGGAAAAATCTCATGCTGGCGCAAATGTGCCCAGGCAGGTCACAATCTGGACTTGCGTTTGGAAGCAAGTCATGCAGAAAGCATTGTAGGTTTATGCAAATGCATACAGTGCTATGTGAAGAGTTACCTGTGCAACAATAACAGTCAGTGTTGATGCGCCAAGCCAGCTGTGGGGGCTGTAGAAATTGGGGATGACTGGTCTAGCCAGATTATGACTGGAAATTGCAGCAGCAATAGCTCCAATGATGCAAATCAATGCAATACTATGCAAGGCTGCGTGCAATTGCTTCCGTTGCGGCCTGCAAACATGTTGACTGCAGGAATGAGTCTCTGTCTAGCAGTTAGTGAAAGGCTGCTGAAAGAAGGTGCCGAGCTGGCTAAAGCATACCCAGCAACCTTACCTGTCAAGGGCAGGTCCAAGAGGTGCCCGGTATGCCAACACTGCTTCTGCCATCAACACAGGGAATGCGAGCGACATGAGAAGGGGATGCCAGTTGAAAATGCCTGATGTGGTTGCTGTTTCTCCACTCCTGACTGGCATAAATGCCAACCCTCCCAAATCTTTGAAAACCCATACAGACACTAGGACGAAAGTTGTGAGCTCACAAGCCCTAGTCAGCCAGGTGAACCAAAGCGGTGGGGGAGGACCAAGAGGTGTCTTTGCCACGCCACCGTCCTCGTATTCCTCCAAAGCCATTTGGCAATATTGTGCTGGTAGACTTCTAGCTCGCAGCAATGGAGCTAGTCACAGCACTGCCGTGCTGCCGGTTTTCGCCACTGAATCAGGGCAAGGGAATAGGTTTGCTGATGTTCTGTGTACGCAAAATGACGTGGCGATCGATCAAATCAGTTCACGGTCAACCATGTCAGAAGCATATCAATTTCTATTCCTCTTCCTGACCATGTTCACGCTTCTCTGTCTGTCCTCAAGTCCAGCATCTGCTGCGAGTATCTATGCCAAGGTTCTACACATCTATCAGGCAAGCTCCATGTCTGTCTTTGCTCCATTACTGCTGTGAGCCATTCATTCCAGCTACGCGTTGAAACGGACGTCAGGCCGTGGGATTTTGCAACTGCAAGTTGCGGTTGTGGGGTCGTTTTGTGCCAGTCATATGTTGCACTCACAAACTCGCTTGCATACGTGTGATTAAGGTGGTGAAGCAGCTATGCCACATTTTCTGTTTGCTCAACTGATGTTATAAGATTTGCAGGGTATGATGGCGGGTCAAGCAGGGAGTTTCAGAGCAGCCTGTATGTGTGGCAAGGTCGCCTTTGTAGTAACTGGAGAGCCTCTCGCACAGTTTTACTGTCACTGCTCTGACTGCTCAAGATACCATTCCACCCACTATGTGGAGGTTCTAGTCTATCCAGACAAACCTGACGAGGAGTCACATATTAAGCTGATTGAGGGCGAGCAGTATGTCAATATCTTCAGTAGTGGCGGTCAAGTGCGACATTTCTGCAGAGAATGCGGGACAGCACTTTTCAACAAGAGTCAATCTTCTGGAATGCTGGGAACCTTCCCCGTCCTCTTGGACGGGTACAAGTTTCAGCCCACAATGCACTTGCACTGCAGTCAGAGCAAGGCATACTTGAAGGGCATAACTGATGGGCTCCCTAAATTCAAAGATATGCCCACAGAGCTTGGTGGCACAGGACAGTTTGCTGTAGGCAAATGGCAGCGTGAATGGAGCAATTCTCCTACAAGATGTGCTAGCCCAGTGCCCAAGTAGTTCTGCCCAAACAGTATATTTTGCTGCTGCTAAACACCACAATGTCGATAAAGTTGTACTCTATAGCATATACATACAAATCATACGCATTCCTGATAAACTCAGCATGCAGCATTATTGTTGGTAATGTAAGCATGCAATTTGATCCACATCTTGTTACAATTTGCAGTACTCAATGAGGAAACTGCATCATATCTGAGTTGTATTGCCATAGCTCCATAGCACCATACAAGGCAACTGCAGCAACAACGCTGATTCCTGCTCCAGCAATCTGCAGAGGACTCAACTGAAGCTCCCTGTACCTGCAATGCAAACATTCTAGTGTGTCTACATATGGCTTCAACACCCCTGTCATGTCATTCACTTTGTAGAGCATAAGTCAAGTTGCATAATCATGACAGGACAAATTTGCGCCTATGTGGCTGTGATAACAAGCCAAACATCACTCTACAACTTGCACTACGATAGCATACATTTAGTGCTTCATGTGTGGAGCAACCCTGTGCACTCACTGTTACCTGTACGGCTTGTCTTCTTGCAGCACTGACCCTTTGGTTGCTCTTGCCTGGCCGCCTTCCATTGCATCACCACCAGGTTGTGCTGCGTCCTGCTTGTTGGTCTCTAAGAACAGGGCAGCGATTTTTTCCCTGGCGATATTCTCAGCTTGTTTGCTATCTGAATCAACTCTGCCACTGCTAGTGAGCTGGCTGCTGCTGTCATGGTTATGAGCAGAAACTGTGTCTGTGAGACAGTCCTGAAGGTCTTGCTCGTTGCATGATACGCCAATGGATGCTTGCAAAATGTCAGCCTTAGCAATCATGGAGGTCGTCTCCTGCAGATAGCATCACACTATCATGCAGACAGCTGGCGTTGAAGCAACCTGACTGTTACAGTGCCAAGGATTGATGTAACTAGTGGGCATTAACCAGTACTGGGGGCTGATATTGAGGCTGAGGATGTGGTGTGTCGCAAAGCAATGGGGTGTTGCCGGTTTGTGCTGAATGCTATGCTATGTAGCCACTGCCCACAGACCATGCACCTCAGCAGCATTTGATTGCAGACCTTGCTGCTGTGAAGGTATGCGAGGTCCTGTCAAGACTGTTGCAAACCATTTTCTCGCAGCTGTTGTGACTGTGATACAAAAGCCATTTCAAGCAACACTCTTGACGGCACCAAGCTTGCTCGGATAGCTTCATGGCAGCTGTTGTGAAGCAGGTCTAAACTGCTTACCAACTCGATGATCCTGTTTCGCAGGTCTGAGAAGCACTGGCACACCCAATTCTCAATCTTCTCATTCAGGACATCCAGCATTTGCTGCATCGCAGTTTGCTGCTGCTGCAAGCTCTCATCCAGCTGTGCCTGATCCACAAGGGTACCTAGAATCAAATCCAAACATGTCAGTCTTGCTGTGCTGCTTTGCAAATGACATATGCATGCCCTTAGATTGTTGTGCAGCGCGGCGCTGGCTGCATTGTCTGCACACCTTTGGGTGGTGAAAACCAGCCTGCTGTCTGGCTTGCAAGATTGGGGTGAGGCATACCTGATACCTACGCATGTACTGCTCGACGGCAGCAAGCACACATAACATCAAATCAATTCATCAAAACATACATGCCCATATATCCAAAGATCAGTTTCAGATGAGTTTCCTGTGAAGCAGGAAGCACGCGGCAGCTCTTGTTGATCAGGATCCAGGTGCTGAAGTATGCACTGCAACAAAGTCCATAATTTTTGTGACTGCCGGGGTGGCTGTGTGTCATTTGGATGACTATTCAACAAATCATCTGACTGCAAATGTGCGTGCATGCATGCTATTCATGCTGCATCCAGGACACATGCCAAGCTTGCTGCAGAAGGCCTGCGTTGCCGTGCCCTGCAGTTCATGCGCATACATGCCATCATGTTTCTTAGCTGTCTGCCGCATCCAAATCCCAACTGTAGCAAGCAGACAGCCGTGTATCTGGAAGACCGTTGAGGTGCTGCAAAAATCCTTTGAGCGGTCGGTTAGTGCCAAGCATGAGCTGATGCTCAGAGGGCAGTGTTGCTCACTTGACATCTCGTCTTCCGGCTCTTGTTTGACTGCAACTGCTAAGGGGTTGCCATCATCATCCTGCTGCTCACACTGCTGCAGCTCTTCCTCCTTGACTGCAGCACAGTACTTTTCATCAGCGTGAGAACCCATTGGCAGGAGTCACAAGGAGATGTGATGAGTTGAAGCATACGACTTTGAGACGTCACATCCAATTTAGCTGTATATAACAGGCTTCTTCGACCCATATGGATGCACAACAAGAATGCACTGACAAACGCAATGGGTTTACAGCATTGCAATGCATATGTAATGTTGACCGTGAAATCCCCTGTCCCAGCAGCTATCTGAGAGCGCAAATATAGTCTGCTTGCAGCAGCATGTATAGCTCTCAATCTCTGTTACTGAAATCCCCCCCCCCATGTCTTGCTGAGGACCACGGATCATTCCCAGGGTCATACACTGCTGTTGCAAGCAAGTAGCAAGCAACAGCACCTCGACTTTCCCCAGAACTGGCCTGCACAGCTTCCTCTTGCTCCTCTTCCTCAAGAAACCCCAAAGGTCCGCCACCCCTCTGGGCAGCCTCTTCAGCTAGCCTGTCCTCTTCTTGAGCCCGGGCTGCAGCCTCATCAAGAATGGCAGCCAGAGCCTGCTCCATAATGCTCCAATCCTCTGGTGAGGGCAGCTTGTCCACTCTGCCTGACAATGCGTCCACTTGCCTGCACATTGACTTCCTTGCATGAGTGCTATAGCGGCCATTCTAACCCTTTGTCAAACGTCTGCTACAGCTGTGTTTGCACTGCAATGAGCAACGCAAACACAGATGAGAAGATAAGTGCTGGGTCGCTGCTTACTTGCGCAATGCAACATATGCCCCGATGTGAGAAGGCACACATGGCCGCATGCATAGTGCAAGTGCTTGCATAAGTCATGCTTATGTCTGGTGTTTGCGGCTGCCCTTGAGTGCTGCAAATGTTGAGGTATGGCCACAGACTGTGCGGTGCATTTGGGGCAGACACTACAGCCAACTGGACCAAAGCAGTCCTTCATCATAGCACAACATGGCTAAAGACCAGATGTGCCTGTGAAACTTACAGGTAGACCTCATGCTGATACTCAAGTATATAGCTATGACGTATCACAAACATGTCAAAATCCAGGATGCTTCAGCAACTCACAGTATATGTGTTTACATGCATGGTAAGACAAGCCATACTTTCAGAGGGTTGTTTAAAGTACACAAAACAGAGTTGCCACAGAGCTTGACATCTGCATCCTCGTTCAGGTGTACCTGTCTAGACGAGAGATGATCTCTGCCAGATCCTGCTCAATGTGGTGGACCACCTGCTCTGGAAAGCTGGCAGTGTCCAGCTGCTTCTGTGACAATGCTGTCAACTGCTCCTGCATATATCATATCGCTCTTACAATTGTCATTTTCTGCCAGTGTTGCTGTGCTTGGTGGTGCACAGATGTACATAGTGATTTGCAGGAATATACCATCTGAACAGGACGTGTGACTCAGTCATTACAGCAAATGATGCACTCATGCTCATATTGTCAAGGTGTGAGCGCTATACCTGCAGACCAGGATGGCGAGACAAAGTCCAAAAGCAGTAGGTAACATCAATGCCTGAGTTGCTTTGCAAGCGTAGCAAGTGCAGAGTATGTATGAATGCATGCTGATATTGCACTGCACCAGTGCTAGAAGTGTACACCCTGTGTCTTTGCAATGTTGAACAGCCCAAGTTTGTCAATCTGTCTGCCCATCAAGAGCTGCCAGTGGCGCAACTTTGGGTTTTCATCAAGCTGACTGCAAGCAGCTGACAGGGTTGGGCAGAGTCATATACAGACCTGCATGCTATCCAGCTGTGTCTGAACCTGCTGACGATGCTGGAGGAAGCTTTGCTCCAGACCCTCGACCCGCTGCAGAGTTCTGGCATCCACTGCATGTCACAAGCACTTCCTGACATTGTACAGGTGACCAACGACACCATCACTAGCAAAGTGCTGCTTGTGCCAACACAAATATAAATCTGAGTTGTATCCCCTTGCAACTACACTTAGACAAGCACCAGAAGCAGCACAACATGACAGTCCCTATTGAGATCCCAGCAATGCTTTGTAGTGATGAATCTGGTGCAAGAGTTGCCAAAGCAACTTGTCACGACCTGTGCTCAATGCTATGCAGCTTCTACAGCAGTACATCAAACACCCTCCAGCCCTTATGCATCTTGTACAGCTCAGTGCAGCATGTCAATTTGTAGTCGCTATGTATTGCTACCTGGGTAGATTGGCAACAGAGACCCAGGCCAAATGGCTTGCAGAGTGCCTCGACGAGCATCCTCCTGTGATAGCAGCAGACATGCAGTGAGGAGAGCTACCTGGCATGTGTGATCCAGGTGACCTTTTTGGGGTGGAAGTTGGTTCAGGCAGAGCGTTCTCCTTGTTGTCAGGGCTGGCAAAGCATGATGACAGCTTGGTATCAGGCTTAACCCACTGCGGAGACTTAGGGGCTGATAGCTGGGTCTGTTGCGGGCTGTCAAAACCCTGCAATTGCCATGATCATGAAACAGTGTGCAGGTGCATAGACTGTGAAAAAAGTCGTGAAGCCTTCCTCCAGTTCTTTGCCAGCAGGAAGAAAGTTTGATAAAAAATACTATCAAAACTGAGGTGAGCTGAGCTGCAATTGCTGTCAATCAGGGCTGACAAAGCTAAACATTTGCCTGACAAGAGTTTCAGCTGGCTTCACCTGGAACGCCATGTCTTGTGAGGTGTGCTGGCCAGCTTTAGGAAGCAATGCAGTCATGGCAGCAGGAGCAGCAGCTGCTTGTGGTGGCGGGTTGCTCAGCGGGGCTTGTTTAGGCTTAATGTTATAAGACGGAGAGGCTGGCTCATTATGCAAGGGTGGTGCTGACAAAGGCGTACGTTTTGCGCTGGCTGCACTTTTGTCCTACAGCAGAAAGTGGAGGTTAATGCTAGCAAATAACAGCTCATAGCAAGCAAAGCATGAACACATAACAGAAATTATGTTTGAGTACCTCCATGTCTGAGTCACTGTCAGAAATAAAATCTACTTGGTGACGCCTTGTGCTCCGTCTCATCAAGGACTTGTAAGACATGGTGTTTTGAGGACTGTTGAGGACTAAGATATGATCCTGATTTAAACATCCATTAAATCCATTATTGGGAGCCAAGCCTGACCAGAAACAGATGTGTCCATCGTGTCGCTCATCAGCAAACAAGATCAAGCTGCGTCCAGGCCTAACAATCGTTTAACCACCGCGGCTTGGCCTTCAAACGCGGCGTCAGGCAGTTTACGGCCCCCTTGAAGGCTAGCTTTGCTGCAAAAAAGGGCCCGCGACAGCCTTTCGATGGCCCAATGCACAGCAAAGCCCCCGCTTGCTGTGGATGACAAGACCGTTGCAGTGTCTCACCACGACCCGTCGCAGGACCCGCTCAATGGTTATTGACAAAATTCAAACGGTGATGAGTACGACGTGGGAGAAGAAGAGGACCTCCCCCAAGGAGTAACAAACGAATCGTCTTCAGTTGCTGGCCCTTGCTGATCGACCAGAACCGAGCGCAACTGGTGATTGAATGTTGTCACAACACCGCTGAAGGATCGGAAGCCTCACTGACGAACCCCAATCAAGATGCGCCGATAAACGCACCGCCAGCTCACCCTGTACTGCAGTGAACCAGAGCGTGCACCCGTTCGTATTCCATTCGACACTGCCAGCATAAGTAAGCCTCTGGCAGCTCGCAAGTTGACGGAACGTCAACCTTCTGCACGTTGACATCCACCAGGTAGCCTATGGGCGTAAGTCCCTGTCCCTGAACTTGCTCGTGCACCCAAGAAGGTCCTTTATCTGTCCATTTTTGCACCTGCAGCGTATGCTTATGCGAAAGTGTGCTGTGCAGACGACGCCTTCCCGTATGAGCATGCCCACTCAAACTGAAGCAGCAGATGTCAGCAAGCAGCTCCTGTCAGAGCCTGCTTCGGCAAGCTTGTCAGAGCTGCCCTACCCTCCAGGCCTGAGTTTCGGTCAACTGCCTGTCTCAGCAGACCAGGCACAGCCTCCAACCTCTCAACCACCTTATCTTCAGTTTGACGGGCTGGTGCAAAACTATCAAGCCCTTGTCGCACCAGATCTTAATCTTGCCAGCCTCGGACGCCCCAGCACAAGCTCTGCTGCGCCCAGCGGCATGCCACAGCCAGAAGGACTATCTGGAACAGAGCAAGCAGTTCTGGCAGCCCAGCAAGCAATGGCTACAGCCCAGTACAGCGCCCCTGCTCCCCTGCCATACCCTCTGGCCAACTCCAGCAGCTTACAACAGCCTGCTGGACAAAGCAGCCTACCACTGACTATGGAGCTTCAGCAAGCGATAGCACAGTCCGGTGGCTATGCTGCTGATGCTGTGCCAACCAATGCTGAGCTGCCCTTGCATCCCAATCGCTCTGTTGAGCTTCAAGACGATGATGCAGTGTCAGTGGAGACACAGGATGTGAATGCATCTCCCGGTGCAAAGAGGGGCCGGACCAGAAGGAGCGTCAGGTCCAAGAAGAGGGCCCGGGAAGGGGGCGAGCAGACCAGCCAAAAGAAGACACCAACCCCCATCACGCTTGCTGTCACCCCGGTGCTTGCTGCTATCACTCAAGCTCAACCCATCCAGTGCTTGGAAGGGGACAACCAAGACTGTCCAGGTAATGATTAATGTAGGCAATAGCACCAAGCAGCCAGATTATACACGCATATTCTATGTCTGATTCTGCTGGTGCATTGATGCCATGATTGCAGCAGCTGCTATAGCAACAGCCTGCTAGAGTAGTATAGAAGCCATTTTGTGGCCACTATCTCAGGTGTGCATACATAGTAGACCTCGTCAGGTATATTGTCTGCTGTAGATTTGATCATCCAGTCCAGCACGCCTGAGGCAATCATGGAGACAGCCAAAAACTTCCTGGCAGAGCAGACCAAGCAGGGCGGCAAAGGGAAGAAGACACGGCCTCAAGAAGCTCTTGCCAAGGTACCTCCGCAACTGCTAGCAAAATTTGGTGCAACGTGCATCATACAGTTTTTGGTGTTCCTGCAAACTCTGTTGGATCTACCGTCGTGTACAAACACAGTTTCCTGGTGAACTCTGTTGGTCCTGTGTTTACAGAACCACCACAAGGAACTGCAGTCTCAGTCTACAAACACAACTTCCTGGAAAACTCTGTCGGTCCTGTGTATACAGCAACACCACAGGGAATTGCAGCTGCAAGACTGCTCGTGTCTGTCAGCAAAGATTGTCATTGGTACACAATTCATATAAACTGCATTGCCTAGAAGTCCCAGCGGCACTCAAACGCTTTCAATTTGTTTCTAAGTGGACCAATTTTGCGATCACTTGTCACATTCACAATACCTTTATGCTGGCACGTGTCACTGACAAGGTTGGCCAAGCCTGGTGCAGGTGTTGGGGTTGCCTGTGGTGCTGGCAGTGTTAGCACAGTACCCCATAGCCAAGGCTGCAAAGGAGCTGGGGGTGGGGGAGACTTGCTTGAAGAGCGCATGCAGGCAGGCTAACATCAAGCGCTGGCCCCATCGGGCCATGCAGAGCGTGGCCAAGCTGTCCATTGATAACCAGTACTCTGGGGTGAGTATGACAGAGATCAGCACAACACCAGCAATGCTGTCCAGCTCATAAGCTGCCAAGTCCACAATCTCATTTAATCTGCTGTTGCTTCCACCAATGTATCCATATCAATAAGACCATGTTCCTGTGTCACACGCAATGTGGATACAGGATGAGCCTTGTTATTTCGTAAAAGTGTTGTGAGACTGTCCTGAGCCAACCTCTTGATCATGTACTGCAAACACTGCTGTTGCCATGGTCAGAAATGTTGCAGCTCAGTTTTGCAGGACATGAGGTTGTGGATGCACTCACACCTGTGGGTATTGTGCATTACCTGCTAATTTAAAGTTTGTGCAGCCGTGACAACATTGAAGAGGAGAAACACTGCAATCGTGTCAGGCAAAGAAAGAGGTGTCTCGTACAAAAGGCATCACCCCCATGATACATTGTCAACACATGCACTCAGCTACATGAACAATGACGTGGATCTCCACATGTTCACAAAGCATCACATAGCATCAGGTTGTCATCGAAGAATGTGTATACAGGTGTGTAAAGAAGAAGCCGACCGCATGCGGCTAGGTTTGCCATTATCTGGTGAGTTTCGAAAGACACGTCAGAAGAAATATAAGGAGAAGCATGAGCAGGGGCGCATAGCTGCAGCTGGGTTGTGCTTGCTCAGAGGGGAGAACGGCACCCCTGAAGAGAGTGAAGGTGCTGCTGATCAGCAAAAACAGCCAGAAGGTCACCAGCAGCAACAACAACCAGATCCAGCAGCACATGATGTCACCGCAGCAGATGCCATGTTGCCTGCTACAGAAGTGCTGCATCAACTTGCGCCGGTAGTTCCAGAAGTACAGGCAGACATGTCTGCAGTTCAGCAGGGTTGACTCTACTTTTAAAGACTGTGCTATACTATGAAAGACAAATGTTTAGAAGTAACGCCAACGTCTACAGGTAACGCCAACAACTGTGATCAAAGTGACTTTCGACACTCAGCTTGCAGAATCGTTGGCCGGGCACAATAGCTCGTTCCGGTGGCACATCTTTCACGCGTGTGCAGCGCTACAGGTCGCAGAAGATTGGCCATGTTGCATAGCTAGCGCGCCTCGGTCTTAAGAGATGCCTCTCACCACACAGTAAGTCCAAACACGGCTGCGGCCTTGCATCTTGATGACATTTGCACTTGCTAATTGCAAAGTTCCGATTGCCCTCAGACGGGCTTTAGGATTTCAGCGGGCGCCTCTACTATACGCTGCCCCAGACACCCTTGTATCAGTGTGTGGAAACCAAATCTGCTTTCAGGAGCACAGTAACGGTAGCCAGGTAGGGAACGTTATTCAGCGCACCAGATGGTGAGACAAAGTGACGCAGACTTAATCTTATGCTTTGCAGCGGCTGCTCAATGGAGCTGCCAGAGGGATTGACTGCTTTCAAGTCAATGCAGCTGAGGGACTTATTGCTTACGCTGAGAAGGTGATGTCTGCTGCAAAGCTGTTACACATTGAACATGATGGTTGCTGAACAGATCGATGGCTGTGCAGGGCCTGACACCACAACTGCACATCCACCGCTGCAGTGATCTCAGACTGCTGCAAACGATCAGTTGGACCACACAGCAGGCTATGCGGCCCTTGCCATTTCTGGCAATGGCAAATGGCTTGCAGCTGTTGAGCAGGAGCAGCAGTGCAGACTGGCAGTCTGGGACCTGCAAGAGGTTTGCGTTCAAGCACTTGACCTTTTGCTTGTTCTGACCTCCCAAATTTGACTTGGGAGCGGTCTTGACATAGCTGCTGATTGCTTGGGAAGCTTTGTGGTTGACACGGTTGTTTACTAATTGCAATGAGCAGTAACGGCACGTTGGAACAGTAAAAAATGTAAGTGACAAAACAAGCAGCAAAATTCCTTTTGACTGACCCAGTGGCAATGCAAACACATTTATGGTTTCCAAGACTGGCAGTAACTGCAGCGTCGGGCCGCAACATACAACATGTTGCACCATTAGTTTTGCCATCAGCCTTCTGAGCTTGTCTGAAACTGCAGGACACACTTTCATACAAAGGTCACCAGAAGCAGGCAGCTCATCAGATCTCATTTCATCCCACTGATCCAAATGTGCTGTGCTCCCTTGGTGCTGGTGGGCTATCACTCTGGTCTATTGACAGGCTCAGAAGCCAGGATGAGATGCGCCTTGTTCCTGTACAAATGCCAGGTTAGTCACTGTCATGTAGCAATGGTAGGGATGTGCTTGCGAAACATAGTGCAAGTTTCGTTTCTCAGTCGCACAACAAGCAGGCAGCCTGTGACAGACTGGTCACCTGCATGATCCTCAGAGCATTGCAGCTAACATGATAGAGGTGGGCAGAGGCTAAAGCACTTACTCTTTCAGGCATCCTTAGCACTCTGTTATGTGCTGCCAAT
>JAYKYS010000680.1:0-7500 GCA_036924285.1 Asterella californica
TGACTTTCGTCAAATAATAGCATTATATTCATTTCATCTTATTATGTTGAGCAGTACGAGGATTCATGACTAACATCTCAGCTGTTAACGTCAACAACCCTTAACCCTCAACTGATAATGTTCTCCATTCTTGATTCATTTATCTTGCAGTAGCATTGAACACCTATGTTTTTTAAACTTTACTCAAGCGAACAACCACTAATATTTTCTGTACTCCCTTGGTTTTTTTGTTGTTGTCTTTAATCTATGTCTTGAATATTTTAATAACTTCACTAGTCTAATATATACAAAAGAATTTGGTATAAGTTAGATTCTAGTGAGTAACTTTACTTGTTCTCTCAATAGAAAAAAAATCACAAGAAATTCACATCAACTTGACTTAGATGACAATAATATTACGGTTCAATTACTCATGGGAAGTCCTAGACGATAATAAAGTTAAGTTTGAACTTCAACTTTTGTGTTCTCGTGTTGTTAAAACTCTATAGTATCAAACTTTAATTTCTTTATATATTCTGATGTTTCGTCAAATAATACCCATTATATCAATTTAATCTTATTATATCCAAGTAGTATCATGATTCATGATTTTCTCTTCTCTTAACGTCAACAACCCTCAACTGATAATTTTCTTCATTCTTGATTTATTTATCTTACAATAGCATTTAACATCATGCTTTTTAAACTTTAATCCAATTTATTATTGGATGTATTGTATTATGTTAAAGTACTGATACTTCGTACTCGTCATTACATCTTCCCTTTCCATTAACTCATATAAATGTTGATTCAAAGTTTAAATAAAATATGATCTCTATATCTCTTCCACTAATATTTTCTCTACTCTCTTGGCTTTTCCTATTGACTTTAACCATATGTACTGAAGTTCATCTTTATACGTATCATTACAATTTTCTCTTTTCTCGTATAGTAGTTTATTCATTGTTAAAAACAAGCAAGATCTTGATATAGGTTTGAAAATCAAGTCCAGCTTAACTACTATATTCAAAAGAGTTTGATATATATTCACTTTTAATGAGTCGCTTATCCTATCAAATACAACAACTTAAAGATCAAGACTGGTCTCACTCAGATGTCATTAGAAATGTCATTTAGATGGTTTCTGACCCTTTTACACTGGAAACATTCCTCTGAAGTATAAACCGTAGATATTCATAGTGTTCATTCCTAACCCTAGAACCCTATTCATACACATGTAGTATCAATTTAATATCAGATGTTTTTGAAACTTGTGGTACCATATTGTAACCCTACATCTTTCTCTTTTTGGTTTATCATGTAGAACTTGGTTTCAAAATATTTAACAAATATAAGTAGAATTAGTTGATTAAGTATTACATGATTCAAATAATTAGAACACGCTCCGTTTCAATGCTCAACATGATTTATTCTATCAATCATTTATCCTCCATACGTGAGTTTTTTCAGTGTTCAGAACAGATTGAATATTAATCATGTTGAGTTATAAAGTCCAGCTTGACTACTACATACTATATGTGTAGGTGAATCTAAATATGTCTTAATCTGAATATAATTACTATATGTGTTTATATTCATAGTTTATACATTTGGTTTTAATTGATTAACCATACTTCTCCTAACAGATACAAGAAGATACTTCTCAAAGTGACTTATGATATTCTTACACGAATTTATGTCTTTAAACCTTAAGCTACTCATAATATCTGTTCATTTCTAACCTTATATAACTTAAATACACATGTAGTGTCATTTTTATTTACGTGGCACCTATGTATAGTAGTTAAGCTGGACTTGATTCATAAATCTCACCATAAATCTCTTGGATAACAATAAGATGATATTTCACTAATGAGAAGTTTACAACAATAAATAGTTAGGCCTCACCTTTATCTTTTGTATTTTCTTGTTCGTAAGACTCTAGATTATCAAACTAAAATTCCATTTATATACTAAATCGTGTCTTAGGTTTCATCAAATAATACCATTATATTAATTTACATCTTATAGGTTTTAACTATTACTTAGACTGTTTACCGAAGTTCTACCTTAATTCATGACATTCATCTCTTCACTTCACGAATATAACCCTCAACTGATAACCTCTCTCCGGGAAATTTTACTTATTAAGCTTTTCTGACCCTAAAACTTAAATACATAATCCCAATAGCGTTCTGATATGTGCATATGGTCAATCTACACATGGTTCAATTTCTAAATTTAAATAACTTGACAATTATTCTAAATATATTTTATATTCACTTAACTGAATATCACATGTAGTCCATCATATATACTTCATATACCTTCAGGCTAGATCTTAAAGACACATGTAATGTCGGTTTAATATTTTGGATATGGTCATCTATACACCAATTAAAGCTATATATTTATACATCTGGTAACATATAAGGATTTCAATAAGGAAATCAACTTGAACATAAGTTGTATTCTGTTTTCCATGTTTTATTGTTCCATTTAATACCGAGATGTTTTTGAAACTTTACTCCAAGATATAGATCCCATTATTACACATATACTTCTTACTTTTCATTCTCTGCATGTAGTAGTTCATACTATATGTCTTTCTATGTAGATTTACTATCAATGATAGATGTTTGAGAAACTTTACCCTTGAATGTATTCTTTTAAAATACATTGATAAGAAGATATACTTGTCATGACTTTTATATATGTATATAAGGTTATATCTTTCTTTCTCATACTTGACTAAAACAAATGAAAGGTATTTAGGTTGAATTATCAAGTCCAACTTGACAACTACATATTAAGTATAGTAGTAGATTATTTACATCACGAGAGTTAGGTATATCTTAGGTTTTAATGACAAGCAGTACTTATTCTATCGACTCAAGAAAATCGCACCAATATCACTTAGAGGATAGTAATGCGATGGTACTGTTTGCAACTACAGTATATTTAATTCTCAACTTCATTTTTGAATTCTCTTGATTTAAGACTGACTCTCTATAGTATCAAACTTTAGTTGTTTGTGAATTAATATTATATGTAAGATAGTTTATGACTTTTCTCATCAATAAGACCATCTTAATTTGTTCTTAGAGTTTAATTCAGCCTTATTTTAGAAACTTTACTCCAATATACTCTTGGATGTATTGTTTCACGATTCATCCAAAGATATACTCTCCATTATGAAAATGATACGTAATACTTGTCATGCTTTGCATGTAGTAATTAATACTGTGTATTTTTGTGTAGCATTTACTATCAATGATATATATTTTAGAAACTTTACTCCAATATACTCTTGTTGTATTGTTTTACGATACATCAAAGGATATACTCGTCATGAACTTTCTATGCAACATTATATCTTTCTTTTTCGTGTTTGACTAGAACAAATAGAAGGTAGATTTAGGCTGAATTATTGAGTCTACATTGACAACTAAATACTAAATACTATGTGTAGTAGTAGATTATATATATTACGAGAGGTTTGTATATCTTAGGTTGAAATATCCTTTATTCTATCTATTCAAGAAACTGAGATGAAACTTAGACGACAATAATATGATGGTCTTGTTTGCAACTATGTTATAGTTCTCATCTTCATCTTTGTATTAGAAGTTTTATTCAGACTTAGTACCAATTTACTACCAAAGTACTATCTTAACTCATGACTTGCATCTCTTCTCTTCGAGAACATTAACAACCATGTACATCTCTAAGTACTAAGTACTTTTCTGATCTGCATAGTAGAATACATAAAACACATTATCTTGTTTATCAACATTTTAGTGGCAGATTTACCAACAATGAGTTAAATTGAGTTTGAATTATCCTCCCAACTATTTCATCAAATACAAGAAATTCTACTCATCAAATATCACTCAAGACCTATTTGCAATAACTGGTAAACTCACAAGTATATTCATGAGTTTATAAGGTAATATTTCGTTCTAACCCTAAAATACACAAGCCCAATAACGTTTTGATGTTTTGCATATGATCAGTCTAAACAAGTTCGTGCATCTCAACGTTAAAATAATATAACCAATCCAAATGTCTAGATGCGGGGATATTATCATATACATATATTCCACATAACAACTTTCATGTTTCATTCTAGCATATTACATATTAGCTTGATTCAAGGTTTTAATTAAGTCGAAATATCAAGTCTAGCTTCACTACTACGACTACAAATAATGAAACGGTCTTATTGACAGTATAAGTACGGATGATCATTAAAACTAAACGGGTATCTCACTATCTTATATACGCAGTACTTTCAAAATAACTATGTGCTAAAATAATACAATATCTATTTTTTCCACCTACTATCATATAACTTAGAAGAAAATGTGCATGGATCTCTACGTCGAGAAGAAAATTCATTATTAATTACTTTGTAGAAATAGCTGTTAGAAAAACAGTGTTGTCTATATGGAAAGAATTATCCAAATGGGTTTAGTACTAAATGAAGATAACATATTTCTAAAAGACAAGTTTGAGATAAAACAACCCGTTAGAACATCTACATATTCTATTAATATTAGAGACTTAAAATAAAGACAAGTCAACTTATAAATTCTCTCTCCTTGAGAATAATAACGATGTAAAATTGGTTAAACTTTTGATGATATAATATCTTACTTATTCTGATATTATATCACCAAAATATGACACTTAGATGACAATCATATGATGGTCTTGTTTGCAGCAATAATATATTTAGTTCTCATCCTCCTCTTTGTATTCTCTTGATGTTAGACTCTATAATATCAAACTTGAGTTATGTGTGAACTAATATGCATATATCAGATCGTTTGCGATTTCCACCTGTAAGATCATCTTGAATTCACTAAAATAATAAAATATATTATTTAGCACCTCCTAACATAAGCGACCTCAAGTATAACTTAGAAGATAATGTGCATGGATCTTTATGTAATCTGGTTATCAAGAAGAAAATCCATCACTAATTACATTGAAGATCTCGCTGTTAGAAAATATACCCAAACTCGTATTCACCACCAATTTCGTTTATCCACCCTTTATCCGATCTTAGGTATATCATTGATAAGATGATAGATAATTAAAATAGAGAAATTCAACTTATAAGTTCTCTTTCCTCGAGAATAATTACGGTATACAATTAGCAGATCTTTTGGTGATATAATATCTTACTTATTCGTCATTACTTTGTAGACATCGCTGTAAGAAAATATGTATGAATACAATTATCAAAATATATATTTTTACTAAATGAATAAGATATGTTTATGAAAGATAAACTAAAATTAAAACTACTCATTAGATCATCTCGTTATTATGCATGCAGCATATTTATTACCACTAAATGAATGGTTCTGATCTTTACTGTACATTTTAGCACATATATAGATTATTGATAAAATCATGGAGAATATAAATGCAGATAAATAAATTTATAAGTTCTCTCGCCCCGAAAATAATTATGGTTCGAAGTATAAAATTAATAGATTTCTTGGTGATGTAATATCATTCTTAACCCATCGTTTTATATTTTTCCAGGATTTTCTGTCTAATTATCAGTTGAAATTATATTCGGCTGATTAAACCGTCCCCATTTGACCTGAAATTTTCCCCTCGGGTAGCTCGAGAGTAGTCCTCACACCTAAAATTTATTTGAGCCAATTTCATCGAGCCACCTTCGAGATCTGGAGTGATCTGTACCCACGTGTAGGCAGTGGAGACTGTTTTAGTGAATCTGGGTCACTTATTCGTGAGCGAGAATTTAATCCATAAGCCAATGACCCTGAAATTCACCATGCACGTGCCCCAACTGAAAACAGTCCTTGTGAAAAAAGAATTAATGCATTCTGAATCTAAATGGCCGAGTTATCGCATTTTTGGTGCCGCACCCTTGAGGACTTAGCCGCTAGAATGAATCGGGTTGTGGTATAATTTTCGCGGACCAAAGAGGAGGGCGGGGCCGCCGTTCCCCAGAAGTATATATAAGGGAAGGGGGTTCCGTAGGCGAGCCACCCCCGGCGGGTGCGGCTGTCGCGTGCCCCGTAACCCGCGGGAGATGCATTGAAGGCTGTACCCTGTCTAGGCTCGTGTCTCTACGTGAGATCCGGGGGAGCCTGACAAGAAGGACTGTCAGACCCGCACGGTTCCATGAGTTGCAAGGGGTGAGTCCTCGATGGCCTTGGGGTTGACCATGCGGTCAACTCCCATGCCTCGGGAGTCTGCCGTGGTCTCGTTTCCCGAGTATGCAATGATTCGCGCAATGTTCTGGGAGTCTTTCGCGGTCTCCTTTTCCCGAGTATGCGTGTTCCCAGGGTCTGACGCGTCTGGGTTTTCTTCGGAATGTTCCTCTGTGGTTCATTTACTTAGCCGTTTTTGTAGAAAAATCGGGTTGTGGTATAATTTTCGCGGACCAAAGAGGAGGGCGGGGCCGCCGTTCCCCAGAAGTATATATGAGGGGGTGTCTCCTCCTCGGGGTACCACGAGACCGAAGTCACACATCTGGCAGAATACCACGGTAAGGGACTCCACGGGGTCACCGCTGTTCGGTGGACTGTCCATTCTATGGTGCAGGCGGAAGTTGAGTGGTAGTGCCAGCGACGCAAGTTGCGGTGCGACTCCCCAAAGGGTACCGACAGTGCGATGTGGAGCTTGTGCCATGCGTCGTGACGCATCCCGATATTTCTCTTCGGTTGAAATGGGAGTTCTTCACGGTGGGGTTAACCTCGCCGGAACCACCCTTTGCACATCAGGCTCGATTCATGTCGTGGTCGGTCTCCTGGCGACCCAAGGGGAAGGGCGCCGCACCGTGTCGATGGTTCTCAAAGGGAGTGTGAGATTGCGGGCGACCGCCTTCTCGTCTCCTCGCGGGGCTTGTATCGATACAGGAAGGTTGTAACGCCGACGGGCATTTAGACGGTTGAAGCGGGACGGAGCTCCGTTGCCGATAACTCGTGAACTTTGCCGTACCACCCGAAACCTCCGAATGTCTTGTGATTTGATGAGTGTCGTAGGTTCCGGGTTGTGCGGTGGATGAAGCTTGTGACTCGGTCGTGGTGTTTTCGTCCCTGTAAAGTTCGACGAGATGCCGCGTCGGGTTCAGGGCCCTCACTATGTGATTGTCTTGTTCTTGACGCTGTTGATCGTAGAGCGAAGTGAATCATTGGATCGGAAAGCGATTTAGGGGCCCCGAGTACGTGAACGCTAGTAACACGAGTCATGTGCAGTTGGAGTCGTATTGATCCCCCACTTTGATGCGCGGGGCTGTTCGAGACCGGCCAGCCTTTCGGCTGCTGTTCTCGGGTGGTTCCGTCTTGGGAAGTCTGCGGCGGCTGAGCGGTTCGCCGCTTTGCCGCCGCCGTCTTCCCGGGAGGAGGAGTGATCTGGGAGAGTGTGTATCGTTGGTCCTGATGGGTTCTTGAGAAGATTAGCATGGTCCCCACTTAACGGTGGTGGTGCAGATGAGGGGACCCGTCAGAACTTTTTCAGGATCCACGATACTAA